>JAJIBD010006397.1:0-126649 GCA_021461705.1 Cryptotis parvus | reverse complement strand
AAATTTTTAACATTTTATTATACCACCGTGAGATATACAATTACAACGTTGTTCGGCTTTGGAGGTGTTGGTCACACAGTGTTCCAGCACACTGCCCTCCACCAGAGCCCATCACCCCACCACCAATGTCCCCAATTCCCTCCCCCTCCCATGTCCTGCCTAAATGGTAGGTTCTTTATCTCCTCTCTCTCTCCCTCTCTCTTCTTCCTTCTCCTAACACATTGTGGGTTGCACTACGTACACTTAGAAGCCATCATTTGCATTTTTTGTCTGTATTTAATGCTCAGTTCTATGTTGGTATCAGACCTTTTGACATTTATTCACACATGTTCCTTCTCTATCTTACCTAACCTCTGACTCCCACGTGCTTGTGGTAATTTCCACTTTTGGTAAGATCACCTGGGAAAGTTTATGTGATGCAAATAAATGCAGTCATTCTATAGCTCTCTCTTTCCTTCTGACTAATTTCACTCAACATGATTCTTTCCATGTCCATCCATTTATCCTGACAGCTGCATAGTATTCCATTGTGTAGATGTACCAGAGTTTCTTTATCCAGTCATCAGTTCTTGGGCATACTGGTTGTTTCCAGGTTCTGGCTATTGTGAATAGTGCTGCTATGAAAATAAAAGTGTGGATTGTGTTTCCGCTGTGTGTTTTTTGGCTTCCCAGGGTATATTCCCAGGAGTGGTATGGCTGGGTCAAAAGGGAGCTCAATTTCTAGTCTTTGGAGGAATGTCCATATTGTTTTCCAGAAAGGGTGTACGGAGTCGACATTCCCACCAACAATGTATGAGAGTCCCCTTTTCCCAGCATCCAAGCCAGCACTTGTTGCTTTTACCCTTTTGAATATGGGCCATTCTCTGTGGTGTGGGGTGATATCTCATTGTTGTTTTGATTTGCATATCTCTGATGATTAGTGATGATGAGCATTTTTTCATATGCCTTTTGGCCATTCAAATTTCTTCCTTGTCAAAGTTTCTGTTTATCTCTTCTCCCCCATTTTTAATGGGGTTGACTGTTTTCTTATATAGTTGTACCAGTGCCTGATATATCCTGGATATTAACCCCTTATCAGATGGGCATTGGGTGAATATTCTTTCCCATTCTGTGGACTGCCTTTGTATCTTAGTCACTGTTTCTTTTTTGGGGTGCAGAAGCTTTTAGTTTCATGCAGTCCCATATGTTTATCTTTTCTTCTAGTTGCTTTGTTAATGGTGTTTCACCTTTGAAGATGTCTTTAGCTTCAATGTTGTGGAGGGTTTTTCCTATATTTTATTCAATGTACTTTATGGATTCAGGTCTGATATTGAGATCTTTAATCCATTTTGATTTGATTTTTGTGCAAGGTGTTAGACACAGGTCCAACTTAATTTTTTTTACATGTAGCTGTCCAGTTTTCCCAACACCACTTGTTGAAGAGGCTTTCCTTACTCCAGTTTGGACTCTTTGCACCTTTATCAAAGATTAACTGATCATGTCTTTGAGGGTGGGTGTCAGGATATTCAACTATGTTCCATAGGTCCACAGGTCTGTTTTTATTCCAGTACCATGCTGTTTTTATTACTGTTGCTTTGTAGTACAGTTTGAGGTTGGGAAAGGTGATGCCTCCCATCTTCTTTTTCCCAAGGATTGCTTTAGCTATCTGTGGGGGTTTATTATTCCATATGAATTTCAGGAGTGTTTGGTCAATTTCATTAAAGAATGTCATGGGTATCCTTATAGGAACTGCATTGAAACTGTACAAAGCTCTAGGGAGTATTACCATCTTGACAATGTTAATTCTCCCCCATCCATGAGCAGGGAATGTGTTTCCATTTCCTCGTGTCCTCTTTTATTTCTTGAAGCAGTGTCTTGTAGTTCTCTTTGTATAGGTGCTTTACACACTTGGTTAAGCTGATTCCTAGGCATTTGTTTTTCTGTGGTACAATTGTGAATGGAATCTATTTCTTAATAAATCTCTTTCTTCTCTTTTCGTTATTTGTTTATAGGGAAAGCCACCGCTCTTTTGGGTATTGATTTTGTACCCTGCCACTCTACTATACATATCTATTGTTTCTAAGATTTTTTTGTGGAGAGTTTAGGGTTATCTAAGTATAATATCATGTCATCTGCAAATAATGATAGCTTGATTTCTTCCTTGCCTTTCTGGATGCCCTTAATATCCTTTTCTTTTCTGATTGCTATGGTGAGTGCTTCCAGTACTATATTGAATAAAAGGGGAGAGAGAGGGCAACCTTGTTGTGTTCCTGATCTTCAGGGGAAGGCTTTCAATTTTCCCCCATTGAGAATGATACTCGCTGTGGGCTTTTGGTAGATGGCTTTGACTATCTTGAGGAAGCTTCCTTCAATTCCCATTTTCTGGAGGGTTTTAATCATGAATGGGTGCTGGATCTTGTCAAATGCTTTTTCTGCATCTATTGATAGGATAATATGGTTTTTATTTTTTTCTCTTATTGGTATGATGTATTATGTTGATTGATTTGCGAATGTTGAACCATCCTTGCATTCCCGGGATGAATCCTACTTGGTCATGATGTATGATCTTTTTGATGAGTCTTTGGATTTTGTTTGCTAGTATTTTGTTGAAGATCTTAGCATCTGTGTTCATCAAGGAGATTGCTCTGTAACTTTCCTTCTTTTGTGTTGTCTCTCCCTGCTTTGGGTATCAGGGTGATGTGTGCCTTGTAGAAGCTGTTTGGGAGTGTTTCTGTTTCTTCTATTTCCTGGAAGAGCTTGAACAGGACAGGCAGTAGTTCCTCCTTAAAGGTTTGGTAGAATTCGCTAGTGAACCCATCTGGACCTGAGCTTTTGTGTGTTTGGGCAGACTTTTAATTACTGTTTCTATTTCCTCGATGGTGATAGGCTGATTCAGGTATTGGAGGTCTTCTTGTTTCAATCGTGGGAGGTTATAGGACTTCAGGAATTTATCCATTTCTTCTAGGTTCTCATGTTTCATGGCATACAGGTTCTCAAAGTAATCTTTGATCTTTTGATTTCTGTCTTTTCTGTTGTGATGTCACCATTTTCATTTCTGATTCTGTTTATTTGGGTTCTCTCTTTCCCTGTCCTTACAAGTCTTGCCAGTGGCTTGTCGATCTTGTTTATTTTTTCAAAGAACCAGCTCTTGGTTTCATTAATCTTTCGGATTGTTTTTTTGGTTTCCAGCTCATTGATTTCCTCCTAAGTTTTATTATTTCCTTCCTTCTGCCTGGGTTGGGCTTCTTTTGTTGGTCTTTTTCTAATATTTTCAGCTGTGAGGTCAGGTTATTTATGTGGGCCCTTTCTTCTTTTTTCTTATGAATGCTTTTGCAGATCTATGAACTTTCCTCTTAACACAGTTTTTTTGCTGTGTCCCCACAAGTTCTGATAGTTGGTATCTTCATTGTCATTTGTTTCTAGGAATCTTTGGATTTCCTGTTTGATTTCTTCTATGATCCATTTGTTGTTCAGCAGTGAGCTGTTCAGTTTCCAGGTGTTTTGGTTTGACTCCTCTGCTTCTGTGTATGGTTAACTACTATTTTCAGTGCATCATGATCTGAAAAGATAGTTGACACAATTTCTATCTTTTTTTTTTGTTGAGGTATGCTTTGTGGCTCAGCATATGGTCTATCTTGGAGAATGTTCCATGTGCACTGGAAAAAAAAATGTGTATTCATCTTTTTTTTGGATGGAAAGCCCTGTAAATACCAACCAGCTCTCTTTATTTCTTCCTTCAGGTCCAGTAATTCCCTGGTGAGTTTCACTCTCGTAGATCTACCCATAGTTGGTAAGGCAGTGTTGAAGTCTCCGACTATTATTGTGCTACTGTTAATGTCTCTCTTTGAGGTCTATTATTAGTCTTTTTAAGTATTTTGCTTGGCCCTCGTGTGTGTAGTAGTGTGATTTCTTCCTGGTATACATACCCTTTAATTATTAAGAATTGGCCTTTATTGTCCATTTTAATCTTTTTTTAGCCTGAAGTCTATATTGTCAGATCGGTATGGCCACACCCGCCTTTTGGAGGAGTTGTTTGCATGGAGGAATGGTCTTCCAGCCTTTGACTTTGAGTCTGTGTTTGCTCTGATTATTCAGATGTGTTTCTTGTAGGCAGCAGAATGATGGATTCAGTTGTTTAATCCATTTTGCCACCCCTATGTCTCTCTTTTTTTTAAAGTATTTTATTATTCCACCGTGAGATATACAAATAAAAGATATACAATTAAAAAGTTCATGTTTGGGTTTTGGTCATACAGTGGTCCAGCACCCGTCCCTCCACCAGTGCCCATCTCCCATCACCAACATCCCGGTTCCCTCCCCCTTCCCCAGCCCACCTCCATGGCAGGTTCTTTATTTCTTTCCCTTTCTCTCTCTTTCTCTTTTCCTTCCCTTCCAGACTATGGATTACAGAACATACATTAAAAGGTTGTCATGTGTATCCTTTTGCCTCTATTTAATGCTCAGTTCTAGGTTGGCATTAGTACCCTCGACAATTATTAGCACCCTGTTCCATTTTCTGTCTTACCTAACCTCTGACTCCCACACATTTGTGATAATTTCCACCTTTGACAAGACCTCCTGATATATGTTTCACTTGACCTTGGATATTGGTATCATAATATGTACATATATATTTATGCCATGCAAATAAATGCAGTCATTCTGTATCTGTCTCTCTCCTTCTGGCTAATTTCACTCCAACATAATCTTCTCCATGTCCATCCATTTATAGGCAAATTTTATAACTTCATTTTTCCTAACAGCTGCATAGTATTCCATTGTGTAGATGTACCAAAGCTTCTTTATCCAGTCATCGATTTTCGGGCACTCTGGTTGCTTCCAGATTCTGGCTACTGTGAATAATGCTGCTATGAACATAAAAGTAGGGATGGTGTTTCCGCTCGCGTATTTTTGGTTTCCCAGAGTAGATTCCCAGGAGTGGTATGGCTGGGTCAAATGGGAGTTCAATTTCTAGTCTTTGGAGGAAAGTCCATATTGTTTTTCCAGAAAGGCTGTACCAGCCAGCATTCCCACCAACAATGGATGAGTGTCCCCTTTTCCCCACATCCAAACCAGCACTTGTTGTTCTTGCTCTTTTGAATATGTGCCAGTCTCTGTGGTGTAAAGTGGTATCTCATTGTCGTTTTGATTTGCATCTCTCTGATGACCAGTGATGATGAGCATTTTTTTCATATGTTTTTTGGCCATTCGAATTTCTTCCCTTGCTGAAGTTTCTGTTCATTTCTTCTCCCCATTTTTTGATGGGGTTGTTTGTTTTCTTCTTGTAAAAGTTCTACCAGTGCCTGATAGATGCTGGATATTAACCCCTTATCAGATGGGTATTGGGTGAATATTCTTTCCCATTCTGTGGACTGCTTTTTGTATCTTAGTCACTGTTTCTTTTGAGGTGCAGAAGCTTTTTAGTTTCATGTAGTCCCATATGTTTATCCTTTCTTCTAGTTGCTTTGTTAGTGATGTTTCACCTTTGAAGATGCCTTTAACTTCCTTGTCGTGGAGGGTTTTTCCTATATTTTCTTCAATGTACTTTATGGATTCAAGTCTGATATTGAGATCTTTAATCCATTTTGATCTGATTTTTTGCATGGTGTTAGACACAGGTCCAAATTCATCTTTTTACATGTCGCTGCCCAGTTTTCCCAACACCATTTGTTGAAGAGGCTTTCCTTACTCAATTTTAGACTCATTGCACCTTTATCAAAGATTAAATGATCATGTGTTTGTGGTTGACCACCCTATGTCTCTTAATTGGTGCATTTAGACCGTTGACATTGAGAGAAATTATTGTCATTGGATTTTGTGCCATCTTTCTGTTTTAAACTTGTTGTGGTTTTGGATTGTCTTATTTTTACAATATACCCTTCAATCCTTCTTTTAAAGTTGGTTTTGAGTCTGAATTTCCTGAATTGTTGTTTATCCATGAAGTTGTGTATATTTCCTTCACATCTGAAAGTAAATCTAGCTGTGTAAAGAATTCTTGGTGAAGCCTGCAGTTCATTGAGTCTTTTCACAATATCCTACCATTGTTTTCGGGTTTGGAGTGTTTCATCTGAGAAGTCTGCTGTAAATCTCAGGGATGCTCCTTTGTATGTGACTTCCTTCTTTGATCTTGCTGCTTTCAGTATTCTATCTCTGTCTATCGTTTTTGTCATTTTAATAAGGATGTGTCTTGGAGTATTATTTTGGGGTTTCTTTTCGCTGGTATCCTACAAGCCTCCTGGATCTGGGAGTATGCTTTCTTCAGTTCAGGGAACTTCTCAGCGATGATGGCTTTGACAGTTTTTTTCTTCATCAGGGTTTTCTTCTTGCCCTTCTGGGACCCCAATGATTCGTATGTTGTTCCTTTTTGGCTTCATCCTGATTTTCTCTGGTAGTCTGTCCATTGATTGTGAGTCTTTTCTCCATCTTCTGGTGTTGTCTACAGAATCTCTGAAACTCATCTTCGAGATCACTAATTCTTTCTTCTGTAGCTGTTACTCTGCTTTGGAGGCTTTCCCCTGTGTTTTTCAGTTCACATACCTCATTTTTAATATCTATCATTTCTGCTTGTTCTTTGGTCTGAAATTTACTCAATTCTGCTTTCATGTCCTCTTGTATTTTATTGACTTTGCATTCCATTGTTTTTTTGAGTTCCTTTTGCATCTTTAGCAGTCATTCCGAAATTCCTTTTCAGAGAGGTTATATAGCTCATCGTTATTGCTTGACTCATCTATATTAGTGACTTCAATCGTAGAGCTTGAAGGAATTCTGCGTTGCTTTACCATAACAACTATCGTAGGTTGAAAATGTGTTGTTATGGGTGACTAGTCAATAGAGTTAGTAGGTGCCTGAATTACTTTGCAGTTAGGGATGTATGTCAAAGAATGTAGGGGAAAATGCTCAGTGGTATCTCAGGTAGATAGATATTACTTCGTGTCTGTGCGGTTTTGAATTTTGGGGTGTCGGTGGGTGGTTCGGGAGTCAGGGGTTCGCGGTGGAGGTATCCAGTGGAAGATCCAAAAAAGCTGGGTGTGGTTTGGTCCCCTTCTCCAAGTTCCAGCCCTTTATGCTAAAAAAGGGGTGCCTCGGGGCTGCCTGCCATGGGAATGTACCTGGTGGGGAGAGTGGGGAGCTGCTGGGCGCTGGGGCGGATGGCGTCAGGGAGGGCCTTTTTTAAATTTTTTGACCAGGAAATCCTTGGTCATATTGATTCCAGCTTCATTTGTTGAGGACTTTGACCCATTGACCCTACTTCTATTCTGTAGAGTATTAGGAGGCAAGTCTGTTCCAGCAAGTGCTCTTGGCTTCCTAGACACGCCTCTTCCGAGTTTGTTCTATTTTTTATTCTATATGTTCCTTTTAAACGTGAAAACTGAGAACCTCCACTCAGTTCCCATATGACTCACTTAGAATCCACTAGAAATAATGTCTCTTTTGTCCAGAACCCAGTGACCCTACCATTGGGCCACTAGTTCTCCTGTGTGATTCCAGATCCCTTGCCATTCCTAAATCTGACTTGTGGCCTTCCTGCCAACTTTCTGAGCAGAGGCAGCTTTTCAATTAATTTCTTTACTGCTTAAGGCATCCCAGGTATATTTCTGTCCTTTGCTTTTGAAGGAGCTAAGCTAGTCCAGTTGACTGTAACATGAATAGATGTCACCCCATTAGATGTCACCCCATTGATTCCTACTGAGTTTTGGTCATCCACCTTCCACCCTTAAGCCATGCTACCTTTACTCCTTTACACCAAAATGGTTGTTAAACTTGCTTAGTCTCCATTTCCTGTACTTGGCAAAGTTCTTTTTAATGTTAACCTGTTATCCATCTCCACTAAATTAAATTTTGCTGGTTGGTTCTTTCTAATCTGGCTTGAAAATAAATCTGTTTCCTGCTGTGTTTCTCCCTCTCTGTAGCATCTTTCTTAACCCTTGACTCTGGAAACTGTCTGGAACAAGTTGACCTGTGCTTTTCAGAACAGTGTTCCCCTAGCGTGCACTGCTTTCAGGGGAAGGCAGGCAGATGCCCTCGTAAATTTCTATCCTGATAAACACCTCTGTCAGCACTTGTTTCTGGCCTTTTTGATGTAGGCCATTCTCATGGCATGAGGTGATACCTCATTATTGGTTCAATTTGCATTTCTTAGATAATAAGTGATAAACATGTTTTCCCTAGGCCTGTGGGCTGGCTCTGTGTCTTCATGAATGTCTGGTTAGCAGTTCTCCTCTCTTTTTTGCCTGGGTTCTTTGTTTTCTTGGAGTTTTATGAATTCTTTCTTAATATCTCAGATTTTAACTTTTTTTCTATTGTGGTCTGTGAATATTTTCTCCCATTTGGTAGTTTGTCTTCTTAATGATGATCTCCTTATAGTTGAGAAGGTTTTTTAGTTTGATGTACAGTTGATTTGTTTCTTGTGTGTGTGTGTATGTGTGTGTGTGTTTATCCATTTCGCATTAGAATCAAATCCCTAAACATGTCACAGAAGCAAATGTGTTTTGTCTACCTTTAATGTATTTTTTGATCCTTATGTAGCAAAGGTGTTTTGTCTACCTTTAATGTATTTTTTTGATCCTTATGTAGGTTTTACTTTTTTAAAAATCACACTGTGAATTTACTTAAATAATGTTCATCTTCATAATTTACTTAAATAATTTACTTAAATAATGTTCATCTTCAGTCTTCAGATTTATAGATTAAATGGCATTTAAATATTTATTTCCATTCAGTGCAGAATCTGCATTTTCTCACCTTTTAATGACATAGATTCTTAATTTTAATTTTCATTACTTAAATTGTTTTAGGTACCATCACTCATAGCACGTTAATGGTAATATTTCATGAATAATAGAATCTGACACCATACCGTACCCCAATGTCTGCTTCCTTCCACATTGTTTCACTGGTTCCCCACACTTGAAGTCCCACTATCTCTTCCCCTGAGCTTAGATTCCTACTGAGGACCAGTTCTTGGTTTCTGTTACCTTTGAGCACTTGTTATTTCTCTATTTTTTCTTTATCTTGATCACTCGATCACTTAATCATTTGACATCCCATTATTCGTTGATTTGCTAGAGTGAGTGCCAGTAATGTTTCTAACTGTTCCTATCACGTGCCAGTGTAGTCCAATGGCATCTGCTTGCTCTAGGGATACAAAGAGCCTCAAATTGTTCAGGGTCTTGACGAAGAAGTCCGACCATCTTATAGGTGGGCAGCCATGTGATCTTTTGACGTCCATGGGATCCAGTTGGTAATGCCTTTTGTCCAGCGGTCATCTCCAAATCTCATTATATGTCCAGCCCATCTGATTTTTCATGCCTTGGCAAATGAGACAGCATCTCTGATTCTTGACCACTGACGGAGGTCGGAACTCCAGATTTCTTCTCTCACTTGGAGTGAGGTGTGATATTCCAAGCATAGCTATTTTGATTCCTTTTTCACTATCACTATCCTCCCGTTGATTATCTATTTGCTAGAGCGGGCACCAGTAACATCTCCATATGTCCTGTATCATGCTAGTAGAGCCCAAGGGCATCTATTCGCTCCAGGAACATAAAGAGCCTCAAACCATTATATTAAGTCATGGTAATAAACTAATATAATTGTTACTGGTATTTGGCATATCAAATAAAACAGGGCAGCTTGCCAGGCTTGCCATGCAGGTGGCATACCCTTGTAGTCACCTCTAAATATAGCATTTATAGATGAACCTGTGATAGGCTGTCGCTGGGTGGAGTTCTGACGGAGAGGGAAGTCCGGATGTGGAAAATGGCAGCCTGATGGAGTGTGGGGGGGTCATCTGGCTTGTTGTGCGGCTCTGCTGGGGTGGCGGGCCAGGGCTAGAACCTGCCATCCCTCCCGGGGCACCTTGTGAGCGGCTGGGCACAGGAAGAGCAAGTAGCAGCTCTGCCCCATGTCTGTAAGTCTCTGGTTCAGCATACCTGGGCCAGATGATCAGAAGACACTGAACTTACAGGCAGCCGACCTGGGTTTGATTCCCGGCATCCCTATGGTCCCTCAAGCACTGTGAGGAGTAATTCCTGAGTGCAGAGCTCAGGAGTAGCCCCTGAGCATTGCAGAATGTGATCCAAAAAGCCTGGGGAGGGGGAGGGCTCGCCCTCCTACTTGCGTGGTGCTGGGCTCCTGCTGCCTCTGCTGGCGCTCCTGCTGCTGGCAGCCATGGCCAGGACCATGTCAGGGCTGGCAGGGGCGCGCGCCCTGTGGGGGAGCAGCGGCGAGCTCTTTGAGGCGTGCCACAATGTAAACGTGGAGCAAGTTAAGAGGCTGGTGACGCCGGAGAAGGTGAACATCCGCGACACGGATTCCTTTTTGGGACACCCAAATAGCATTCCTATCCCTGCTTTCATAGGGCCCAGGTCTCTGAGGCATATGTTAATGCAGGTAGAATGGTGGAGTCAAAGAGATGTGCCCAGAGCCAGAAGTTCTTTGTTCTTTCAGCTATTTCTTCAATGCTCTTGAAGGCATTCCATGACACTCTCTTCCTCCTGCACAGCTCAGGTGCTAGGTCGTTCATCATGTTGAGTTCCTGACCTAAATACACATAACTGTTACATTCAGAGATGTTTGTTCTGTTGAGAGTGAATGGAACATCTGGAATTATTTCGTTTTTCAACACATTGTTTTGTTGAGATTCAGCTGTGACCTATCTTTCCTTATTCACGGTCGAAGTCAGCCAGCATTTGTGCCACTTGGCTAATGTTTGGTATTATTAGCGCAATGTCATCACTGAAGCAGAGGTGGTGTAGTTGCTGACTATCTTCACTCCCATTCCTTTCCATTCTAATTGTCACATGAGTTCTTGAGGGTGGCGTTGAAGAGTTTCAGTGAAAGCGATATCACTCTGCTGAATCCCTCTTTTGACATTAATGATTACTTCCTTGTAGAACGGTGAGATCCTGGTGGTGAATCCATAATACAGTTCATGAAGGATCTTGATGTATTTAGTTTGAATGGCCTGTTTGGCTAGGGGCTTCGATGACTGCTTCAGTCTCAACAGAATCAAAGGCTTTCTTTAAATCAATGAACATGAGACAGAGCGGCATATTGTACTCCCTACAAACCTCAATGAGCTTGGTAACCATGTGGATATGGTCGATTGTGCTGAATCCTTTCCAGAAGCCAGCTTGCTTGCAGGGTTGTCCTTCATCTAGTGTTCTGCCAATCCTGTTCAGGATGACTCGAGTGAACAGTTTGTAGATGACGGACAACAGGCAGATGGGGCAATAGTTGCCGATGTGCGTGGATGTCTCCCTTCTTGAACAGTAGAACTGTCCTGCTGGTTTTCCATTGGGAGGGCACCTTGCATTCAGTCAGGTAGCATGTGAAGAGCCTAGCCAGTGTATTGATGAGTACTGATGGCAGATTGTTCTGGTGTTCGGGTCTGACTTTTGTCTGTGCTGGGTGCTGTTTGCTTCTTTACTGACAAAATGGCATGTCGGATTTCAGAAGGGAGAACATTGGGAATGACATACCCATCATGCGGAATTTGGTATGTGGGCAGGTGGGCGTGGCCAAGATGACTGCCCTCCAACATCTTGATGGATCTATCACATCTTCCAGAAAGGCAATGGAGATTATCCATGACTTCTACTCAGATCTCTTCTTTATCTTATTTTAATTTACTTTATTATTTTGGTTTATGTGCCATATCTAGTGGTGTGCAGTGTTTCCCTGGTTCTGATACAGGGATCACTTCTGGTGGTGCTGGGGACCATATGGAGTGATGGGGATCAAGCTGGGTCAGCCAGAGGTAAGGGAAGATCTCTCCCCACTGTACTAAGTGGTCAGCCCCCTCTGTTTTCGTTTATGTTCCACGTATGACAGAGCTCATTCTCTGTCTGTCTCTGACTGTCTTCTCTCAGCACAGTGTTGACCAGTGATGAATCTCCAGAGCCATCCACAGAGCAGCAAGTTGCAGGATTTTCATCTTTTTTTTAGGGCTCTCCCTCTTCCTTTCTCCTTCCCTCCCTCTCTCTCTCTCTCTCTCTCTCTCTCTCTCTCTGTGTGTGTGTGTGTACACAGTATAGTATAGTTTCTTTGTTCAGTCTTCTGCATTTTGGACACTTTGGTTGTTTTCAGATTTTGGCTTTGGTGAATAGTGCTACAATAACATAAGGCGCAAAGGTCCTTTCTGAATAGAGTGTTCAGGTCCATTTGGTAGATGCCAAGACATGTAATTGCAGAATCATCTGAATATTTTGTTCACATGTAAGAAGTTGTGAAAAATAATTCTTTTTTATCTTTCTCAATTTCCCCCCCATGATAACTTCTTGTGACTCTATATCACAGTATCAACATAAGGGCATTCACATTGGCGCAATCAAGATCTGGTGCAGTGCCATCGCTGCAAGTGTCCCTCATTTATGCCTTCTATAGCCACATAGTTCACCTTCCCTGCCCTCTCTTAGTAGTCCTTGGTAACATTATTCATTTCTATAAATTTGTCTTCTCAAAATATTACAATTTGCAACCTTTTAAAAGCTGGGCTCTTTCACCCAGCAAACATCCCAGGGATCTATTGAGCTTATGTATTAGTAATTTCTTCTCATGATTGGGTAGTGTTTTATGATGAGGCTGTATCATAGTCGAACAATTCACTCATGAGGAAAGAATCTAGATTGTTTCCAATTTGGGACTATTACACATCACACTGCTGTAAACACTCATGTGCAAGTTTTTGTGTGAACCCAAGTTTTCACTGCTTTGGGATAAATACCCAGGTTTGTGATCCATTCATGTAACAAAATTTTATGACTTCTCAGCATAATATTCTCTAGTTGCATCCATGCCATGGCAGATTGCATGATTTTGGTTTTATAATGTTGCATAATATTCCACTGAGTCTGTATGCCACATCCTCTTGATCCACTTAATCAGAGTTGGACATTTGTGTTGTTTCTATATCTTGGATATTGTTCAAGTGCAGTGATGAATGTAGCTCTGCCTATATCCTTCAAATTAATGTCTTTGTGTTTGGGGGATAGGTGCCAAGAAGTGATATTACTGTGTCATATAGGAGTTCTATTTTCATGAGAGAGCTCTATATTCTTTCATAGACTGAACCAGATGACATTTCCACCAACAGTGGGGTGAGGGTTCATTTTTCACCATAGCCCCACCAACATAAATCTCTAGATATTTTGATATATGTCATTCTCACTGGTATGAAATGATATCTCAATGTTGTCTTGATTTGCATTGCCCTAATCATGGAGTGACAATGAGCACTTTTTTCATATGATATTGGGTATTTGTATGTTTTCCTTGGGAAAGTGCCTTCTTTCTCCATTTTTTTTTGGATGGGTCATATTTTGTTGAATTTTGTGAGTGCTTTATAGATCTTAGATGTTAGCCCTTTATCTGATGTATTTGCATATTTTCTCCCATCTAGTAGGGTTTTTAATTTTTTAAAATTTTTTTTAAATTTTATTGCACCACTTTTGGACATAGTTGCAAGATGCTCATGCTCGTGTTTTGATTTTACAGTGTTCCAACACCCATCCCTCCACCTGAACCCATCTCCCATCACCAATGTCCCCACCTACCTTCCCCCTCCCGCACCCCAACTACTTGAGCGGGTTCTGTATATCTTTTCTATCTCTTCCTCCCACCTACTTTTCCTACACATCATAGAATGCAGTAATTAAAGGACATAACTGTTTCCACTAGTTTGATGGACTGCATGGCTGTAAGCAGCCCAGCGTGACTTAGGGGGCCTCATGGTCACCGTCTGGACAGTGAAAATGGCGGCTAATGTGGTGGGTGAGTCTCATCCGGCTGCTTCTGGGACTCCCAGAGGTGATGGGCCAACACCCAAAACCCATCTGTCCTCCTGGGGGCCTCATGGCCAGCTGAGCTAGGGGAGAGCTGAGTTCCAGTTTCCCCAGCTGGGTCTGAGGGCTCTGCATGCTATGGCTGGTCACCCCAGTGCAGCTCCTGAGCAGGGCTATCAGGCTCAGACAAAATGGAGAGGGGAAGGGGCAACCCCAGCTCCATCTGATGAATTCCCGGTGCTTCCCACTTCTGGGAGCTGCCTACCTGGGCTCAAACTCGTTTTTCTCTGTTAATCTGGTCTTGAGGTCAGCATCCCTCCCAGGTGGGCTCTGATGTGCTGCAGCATCTGGACAGTGAAAATGGCCGCTAATGTGGTGGGCAAGTCTCATACGGCTGCTTCCAGAAAGCCCCCAGAGGTGATGGGCCAACACCCAAAACCCATCTGTCCTCCTATGGGTTCCATGGTCAGCTGAGCCAGGGGAGAGCTGAGTTTCCCAGCTGCATCTGAGGCTCTGCATGCTATGGCTGGTCGCCCCAGGGCAGCTCCTGGGTGGGGCTACGGGGCTCAAACAAAATGGAGAGGGAAGGGGCGACCCCCAGCTCCATCTGATGAATTCCTGGAGATTCCCACCTCTGGGAACTGCCTACCTGGGCTCAAACTTGTCTTGCTCTGTTAATCTGGTCTTGAGGTCAAGCGCCCTCATGGGCGGGGCTCTGATGTGCTGCAAGGTTTTTTTTTTTTTTTTAAGTAAACCTTGTTTCTTTTTCTGTTCAGAAGCTTTTTAGTTTGATGTTTGATGGAGTCCCATTTGTTTGTTTTTGTTGTCTTTGCCTCTGTGTCATTTCGTTGAAGATACCTTTGTGGTCAGTTTCCTAGAGACTAGTGCTGATGTTTGATTTAATGTGTTTTATTGGTTCTGATATAATATTAAGGTCTTTAATCCACTTTCATTTTATTTTTTTGTTAATAGTGTGAAGTATGATTCTATTTTTTTTTCAAACACATGTGACTATCAAGTTTTCCCAGCACCATTTGTTGAAGAGATTTTCTTTTGTTCCACTTTATATACTTAGCTCCTTCATTGTAATTTAGATTAACTGTCCATAAATTTGGGAGCTTAACTCAGAACTCTGCTTGTTCCATTGGCAGCAGGGTCACTTTTCTCCAGTGTAATAGAGTTTTGATTATTATAGCTTTATAGTATAATTCAAAGTTGGGACATGCAAAGCCTCCCATACTTCTGCCTCGTTAGGATTGCTTTGGCTATTCAGGGAGTTTTATAATTTGATACAAGTTTTAGTAGAGTTTGTCCTAATTTTAAACTTTTTTTAAAAAAAAAATCATTGAAATTTTAGTGGGTATTGCACTGCTGCTGGGAAGCACAGTCATTTTGATAATGCTTATTATTCTGATTTATGAACAAGAAATGACTCTACACTTCCTGGTGTTTCTTTCTATTTCTCTTAGCTGTGATATATAGTTTTCACTATATGAGTTCTTTCAACTTCCTTGTTAAGTTTATTCCTAGGCAGTTGATGTTTTTAGGCACTTTTTTGGGGGGTCACACCCAGCAATGCTCAGGGGATTATTCCTGGCTCTGCACTCAGGAATTACTCCTGACAGTGCTTCGGAGGACCATAGTTGATGCCAGGATTGAACCCGGGTCAGCCACTTGCAAGGCAAACACCCTACCTGCTGTGCTATCCTTCCAGCCCCAAGCACTGTTTGAAAGGGACAGTCTTTTAAATTTCCTTTTCTTTTAGTTCACTATTTGCATACAGGGATAACTTGGATTCTTTTTGTATTTTGTGTATTAATTTTGTAATCTGTTACTTTACTGTAGAGGCTTACTATTTCTAAGAGGGTTTTTTTTTGAGGAAGTGGTGCAGAGTCTAGGTTTTCAATGTATAGTATGTTGAGTGAACATAGTGATAGTTTCAACTCTCCTTTTTTGATTTTTGTCCTTTTTGCTATCTTTCTTGTCTGATTGCTGGGCCTACAATTCCTGAAACAACTGAGTAGGAGTGGTGATAATGGACATCCTTGCCTTGTGCTGATCTCAGGAAACACTTTCAGTTTTGCATCAATGAGTACAATATTTAATAGCCTGGTGCTTTAAGACATTGGTTAGTGAGTAATTGGGTGACCAAGAGTCAAGCCATGGCTCAATTATTTAATAACCAAGTAGCCAGTATATTCCTCTGAATATGGGAGTGATCCTATTGCTCTTCTTTGCTATATGGGCCTTAATTAAATTCTGAGAGTCATAGGATGCTCAAAAGGTTATCATGAGATTTAGACTACACAAACTCTGTTGATTATTTTCAGCTCTAGAGTGATCCACTATCTAATTCCACTTACTCCTGTTCCTCCTTCTTCAATCTCCACTTCAGAGCATCTTACTTTTCAAAGGCACCGTGTGTGCATGTTAGGGCAGGCAGAAGGGGAAGATTGCAAAACTTAAAGTATGTTACTTGTTTTTCCCAAACCTGAGATGTGTTTGTCCCATGCTTTTCACTTTTCCCGAGTGGTTGTTTCATTAGAAGGTAAGTGTTTTCCCACAAATGAGCCTACCATGTTCATGAATTCTTACAAAATATGAAGAAGACTGTTGATGGTGCCTTTACCCCCTGGGTTTTATAAATTGACTCTAAAATATGTTGACAGGTATGTGGGTATCTTCATTCCTACCTCACGAATGAAGGTGGGTGGGGTATGAAGGTAGACCTGTCACTGGGGGCCCTGATGAGGCCACTGTTCATTAGGAAGGCAGGTGTCCTCTGGCTTCAAAGCTTAGTCCTTGGTGAGCTGAAGGAGGCAGGCTGGGAAAACTCGGGAAAAGAGAATTCTTCCCTTGTGCAAGGGGAATGAAACTGGGCACATTTGCCTTGCAGATCTGCAGGGCTCCAGCTCTGGGAAGCAGCAGTGTGGAGCTGGGTGGTTTATGCCATCTCCACAGGCAGGTACCCCAAACCGGGAGACTCATCAGACTGTGAGAAACCCTGGAGGCTTCCCCCATAGATCCATCTTTCCTGGTCCAAGCCTGCACACAGGGGCTCTTCGGTTCTTCCCTAGAAGAAGTTTCTACAGGCTACTTAAGTATGCCGGTCTCACTAAGGAGCCGGAAAGCCCAGCTCAGATGCTTCAGTCTCAGACTGTCCTCACCTGAGCTCGCCAGGCTCCTTGCAATTGGGATAAGGATGAAATAAAACAGGAGGAAGGCCTGGCTTGTGATTTTCTGCTGCAGGCATTGAACTGAGACCTTAAGAGAAATGACAGGAGTGGGGGTTGGAGGTGTTGAGGGAGAGCAACAGGGAGGCCAGTGGCTGGTGTCATCTTACAAAGCTTAGAGAAAGCCAAGAAGGCCCAGAAAGATCAGAGGGATCTTACTCTGCAAAATACCCTTTGCAGACAGATATCGGCCTGGGTGCCTTCATCTTTCTGCGCTTCAGATTTTGAGCAGAAAGCCTGAGTGTAGACAGCTTGGGCACACTCACTGGGACCAGAGAGTAAACAAGGACCCAGCCTACACTGATCCCAGTTAGGAAAGGGACAGCCCTGTCATCCTCATTGTCAACTCCCTATACTTTCTGTTGTTCTCACCCTCTTTATCAAGGATGCAAACCAGAGAGATGTGGGGACATGGGGCAGTGCCTGCTGGGCCATCAGCCATGTGTGCAGGGCCCTGGATGGCCACACCTATCAGCTGCCGCCCCAGATGTATGCCAGGGCTGAGAAGTGCAAACTCACTCTCTCATCTGCTTTGTTGATGTGACACACAATAAGACTGAGGTTCCTCTGGGACCATGTGGCCTCAGTCGGCTGGGTTTGAGCAGTCACTTTGTACACCCGGAGTACCTACAACTGTGGTCAGAACTGCCTGTGCCCAGACAGAGTCAAATGTTAGGCTCAACCCAGTTAGTAAGGACCACGGGCTTTTTCATCCACAACCTGGTCACAGCTCCAAGAACAGTGTGGCCCTGGGAGGTGTTCAAAGGGCATCGGTGGATCACAGTGCAGGGCACAACCGGAGTTGCAGGGAAGGAGGACTCAGTGGGACGCATGCTTAAAGTTTCCAGGACTTAGTTGATCAAGCAGGGGAACCTACGAACAAGAAGCCAGGCCCTGATGCTTCCCACCTGTGCTTTCTGTGCCAGATTCAGGCCTTGTTGGGGGTGGGTTGTGGGGGTGGGGCGGAAGAGGACAGAGTGTTTCTAGGCTCCCAGAACTTGGAAGCTGTGTTCCCAGCTTTGGTGGAGTGCTCCCAGTCCCCTGGAGCAGTTGTGTGGGAGGGGTGGTTCCTGGGGCTCCTGCTTCTCCCAGGACCCCCCCCCTCCCTCTCCGTGCACAGGGCTGGGGTCACAGGGTCTGCTGGGTGAAGTGGCTGGAGGACAGAGCAGCATCACATGGACACTAAAGACTAGACCAACATGTATAAAGGAAATGAGAGCCAGTGCAAGCCCAGAGGTGGGAGCCTGGCAGCAGAGGGTTCACCTGCACACAAGGTGGCCGTCTGGAGCCTCAAGTGGGAGAGGTGGTCAGAGAGTGTCAGGAGGGAGGTGAGCTGGTGACTCTCTGTAGGCTGGAAAGACACAGTATCTCAAGTCCAGATAAGACCTCTCAGCCCCATTGTTGAATCTAGTGCCATGGCTGTGCCACACTTTGTGGGCCTCCTGGTCTAGGCTCAACTCATCCTCCTATTTTTCCATTCCTTTTTCTTCCCGCATTACTCACTGCTGCTAACATCTTTCATTCTTTTGGTTTTTTGGCCACACCTGGCTGTGCTCAGGGTTAAATCCAGCTCTATGCTCAGGATTACTCTGGTGATGCTCAGGGGACCATATGGGATGCCAGGGATCCAACAGGGTTGGCTGTGTGCAAGGCCTGCACCCTTTCCGCTGTACTATCTCTCTGGCTGCATGCCACTATCTCTTAATAAGTGATTCTTTTCCTTGCTCTGAAATTCTTTATCTGAATTGAGTAGGTCTAGCTTTTGGTTTGGCTTAGCAAGTCATAGTTTTTGTATCCTTTTAGTCTATTTATGTTTTCATGTGGTTAAGAGTATTTTAAAATCTACTGCAGTCTTGTTGAAACATTTAGACTATAGACTTTCAAAGTGATTTTTGATAAAATTGGATTAGTATCAAGTGTATTTTTTTTTTACTACTTTCTATTCACTGCCCTTTTTCTGGGACTTTAAATTTTAAGATTCTGTCCTTGTCCTCTTAGCATATGAATTATACTTTACCTTTCCTAAAAGTTAGTGGGTTGCTCTTGAGTTTGCACAATGCCTTCACAGCTAATCTGAGCCTCCTTTCAAGTACTGCTGCTCTGCTTCACAGGCAGTACAAGAGTCCAGTATTCTCACTCCCTGCTGCTATTCATTCCCTCACCCACAAAACACCGCATGACTGTTTTCACACAATTTTCTGATAGGTTAAAAATAAAAATACTTATGGGGCCGGAGTGATAGTCCAGCGGGTAGGGCGTTTGCCTTGCATGTGGCCGGCCTGTGCTGGCCCGGGTTTGATCCCGGGCATCCCATATGGACTCCTGAGCATTGCTAGGAGTAATTCCTGAGTGCAGAGCCAGGAGAAACCCCTGAGCAATGCCGGGTGTGACCCAAAAAAGGCAAAAATATAAATAAATAAAAATAAAAATACTTTTAATTCTCACTCTGATAACACAACATCCCTGCAGGCATGAAATCTAGTTTGGATACTGCTTTCTTCAAACTGTTTTGTTCTTTCTCTCCCTTCCTCCCTCCCTCCCTCGCTCCCTCCCCTCCCTCCCTCCCTCCCTCCCCTGCCTCCCTCCCTGCCTCCCTCCCTCCCTGCCTCCCTCCCTGCCTCCCTTCCTGCCTCCTTCCCTCCCTCCCTCTCTCCCTCCCTCCCTCCCTCCCTCCCTCCCTCCCCTCCCTCCCTCCCTCCCTCCCTTCCTTCCTTCCTTCCTTCCTTCCTTCCTTCCTTCCTTCCTTCCTTTTTAATGAGGGCCACACCCTCTTAAGTTACCACTTAGAGGTAAAATTCACAGAAGTGGGGTTTCCCCAAAGACTTCACATTCTGGAACTTCTTTTCCATTGTGAGTTCTAGTCTGACATTACAATTCCCCATTCCCTATTAGCCTCCCCAGTCAACTACAGTGATCAACTACAATGATCATTACAGTGCAAAAAATGTGCAAGATCCTGGGAAGGACCTCGTCCTAAACTTCATTATTATCTAAGCCTGGGCTGCGTGTGGTAGGTCTGGTCTGTCTCTTGTCGGTCTTTGCTTATTGTGGTGGCTGTGGGCCCCGTAGCTATGCCCACTGGGACATGGGGTGGAGGGATGGGGGAGGAGCCCCCCATCCTCGCTCCAAGTCCAGCTGGTGCAGCCACCTCCCCATGTGTCTGCTGACCCTAGAAGCTATGTTGGACTCAGCCAGGGGCCGAGC
Source organism: Cryptotis parvus (assembly GCA_021461705.1). Lineage (NCBI taxonomy): Eukaryota > Metazoa > Chordata > Mammalia > Eulipotyphla > Soricidae > Cryptotis > Cryptotis parvus. The sequence goes on along the minus strand of JAJIBD010006397.1, from coordinate 106,449 downwards.
CATTTACTGCCCTCTGTCGCTCTGCGGGGTGAGTGGCGCAGCTGTGGGTCTGGTCTGTCTCTCCTCCGGCTTTGCTGATTGTGATTTAAGGGTTTTTTTTTTTTTTTATGAGGACCGGAGCATGGAGTTTAATAATTTGATAACAATCTTCAGAATATCCAAAACAGACTGCCTCATTTCTTAAACTTCTTTTGAGAATTATTTATAAATATATATGTTGGTCATTTTATAGCCTCTTCACTTGTTCTCTTGTATAACTTAGTTTTAAATTCTGATGAGGGTCAGTGTACAGTTTTTTTTCATTTGTGGGTTATGCTTTCAGGATTAAGTTATAGAACTTAATCCTACCTTGAGATTCTGAAGATTTTTTAACTTTTTTTGTTGATCTTTTGCCTAATTTTATAGGTCTTTTGTTTATTTGTGTTTTTGTTTTTCTTTTTGGGCTGTATCTGGTGGTGCTCAGGGACTACTCACAGACTTGTGCTCAGGAACTGCTCTGGATGGCACTCAGGGGATCACAGGAATTAAATCCAGGTCTCCTGTATGCAAAGCCTGCTCCCAATCTTCTCTCTGGCCCTAAAGTTTTAGTTTTAAAATTTACTTTCAAGTTTATGATCCATTTTAAATTGTTTTTGTTTCAGGTGTGAGTTTTGGGTTGAGTTTGTTTGGCCTTTCACTATCCAGTTCTATACCTAAATTTGTAGAAAAGTTTATTCTACTTTTAATGAATTTCTTTTGTAGTTTAATCAAAAATAAGTAGCTCATTCTGTGTGGCTCTATATTGTTTTATTGACTTAATTGCCTGTTATCTATCCTATATGCTCCTGTGTCCTGTTGGTTACATGGCTGAATTTTTTTTTTTTTTTTTGAGAAGGGACACATCTCTCAAATGAGAAAAATGACCCTTCATTTTTCTTTTTCTCAGACTTGCTTTTATTATTCAGGGTTTTACTACTGTTATTTTGACAGAGATTTTGTTGAATCTTTGCTTTAAGACCTTTTCATTAAAAATATTTTTTTTGATTCCTCTCTATCCTTCCAGCATTTTCCTGCTCAGTTTATGATCAGAAACCAGGTTTTCATTTCAATTTTAGTTTCTTTGCTTTTATTTTTTTCAAATCTCCTATGACAAATCTCTCCACATATTTTGATATATTTTCTTTTAATTGTATGATTTAAATAATTTTTCCTTTGATACTTTCATCTTAAACTTGTGGATTATTTAGAAGTGTTTGGCTTCCAATTTTTTGAAAACAGTCTTCAATTCTTTCAAGTTATTGATATTTGTTTTAAAGCTCAAGACAGAGTCCAATGTTTGTTTATGTTTAGGAAATTGTAAATTTCCTAAATTATGTTTAGGAAATTGTTTAGGAAATTGTAACAGAACATTTATTCTGTTAATGTCATGTGGAATGTTCTATCCATGCTAATTATATCCTTTTAGGTCACTGTGTTGTGTGTTCTCTATGATTCAAGGGTTTGTCTAGCTGTCTTATTGTTGGGGTACTTTTTAATAAAATATTTTATTTTTAAATAGGTGCTGGAGCGACAGCCCAGCGGGTAAGGCGTTTGCCTTGCACGTGGCCGGCCTGTGCCGACCTGGGTTCAATCCCGGCATCCCATATGGTCCCCCAAGCACTGCCAGGAGTAATTTCTGAGTGCAGAACCAGGAGTAGCCCTGAGCATTGCCGGGTGTGACCCCCAAAAAAAAGAGCAAAAAACCCCAAAAAAAAAAAACAAAGTTGTTTATGATAATTATTCATATTCCAACACCAATCCCACTAATATTGACCCTTCCCACCACTATTATTTAAAATTTTCTGTTGGGGGTAATTTTTAAGTTTTTTTTTTTTTTTTTTTTTTTTTGCTTTTTTGGGTCACACCCAGCAATGCTCAGGGGTTACTCCTGGCTCTGCACTCAGGAATCACTCCTGGCGGTGCTCAGGGGACCATATAGGATGCCGGGATCGAACCCAGGCCAGCATGGGCCGGCGCGTGCAAGGGCAACGCCCCTACCCGCTGGGCTATCGCTCCGGCCCTGTAATTTTAAGTTTTCACATTTGCAGCTTGGGTTCTCTTTTCATTTGCTTTACTTTACTTTTTTTTGTTTTACATAGTTTGATAATTCCTTTTATGTATTGAATTTTATATCTACCTGGCAGATATTTTTATTTTATAAACACACCATTTTGTCTTTCTCTGAAATTGACCTTATTCATCTTTAATACATATATTTATTTTCTGGTGGGAAGTCTGGGCTATGCCTCGTGGTGTTCAGGGCTTACTCCTAGCTCTTTGCTCAGGGATCACTCCAGCAGTGATCATATAGGGTGCTAGAGATTAAACCTGGGTTGGCTGTGTTCAAGGCAATTTGTCTTATCTACTTACCTCCCAGGTAAGTTTCTAAGCTGAATATAGTTTGTTCCCATTAACAGTGGCTTGCTGAGGTAAAGTAGCAAGTATGATGATTTGATTATCAATGTATGCAAACAGTGAGGGTTCAATGTATCTTCCTATTCCCTTCTTTCAACACTACCCCCAAATTTTATTCATGGTTTAGAGGAAAGTCTCAATGGAAGCTGTACTGTTCAGAGAAGCCACAGGTGAAAATGGGAAGGTCACGGCATGAGAATAGCAGACCAACAGGTTGGACACTAGGACCTTAGGAAGGAAACAAAGTTGGAAGGGGGCCCGGGTGGTGTGGCACTCAGAAACAGTGTTAGATCAGTGGTTTTCATTCTTTTCTATACACTGCCTCCAAGCAACAAGATTCTCTGTGCTCAAGAACTTTGCTTTTCACTCATCCCATGCTATTTCAGAGGCAAATTGCTTCTTTCCCTCCTAAAAGGTTTAGGCAGTAACCATCATAGTCCATTAAGACCTGGCAGAGCAGGAGTTTCTTTCTAGCCTTCATTTAACTTGCTCAGAGTAATAGGCCTACCTCCTAAGAACAGATTTTAGCCAATTTATTAACTCCTCATGGCAGATCAAGATGCTGCAAGAAGTTCTAAATTTAATTCCAAATTGCTATAATCTCAAAAATGACCTTGGTGAAGACATTTAAGATTCAGTTTATCATTTCTCCCAAAGCCGCATTTATATTGTCATGTACAAATACAATGAGAAAACATGGAGTTTACTTCTAAACTATGAGATGTATGTATGAGAAACTACGTACTCTGGGGGTGTATAAACTTGACTCCATGTAAAACTAAAGGGCTGGTCTACACCTAGTACTGTCACTGGATCTGTTTCTGAGACTTCAAAAATGATCCAAATGATACCAAAAATCTGTAACCTTATCTTCTAACATCTCAGGGAGAGTTTGGGTATGGAGGGGGACCCTCTGTGATGCCTAGATGGACCAGATTAAGGTGCTTTAAACAAGGATCTTAGTATATTTACAACATTTAGGGAGAAATTCACACTATATGTGTCCATTCCCCAGATTTTAGTGGCATGCCACTGTAATTTTTGCTTGCCACTGTTCAGAGCAAATTGCTCTTCTTGATAGGTATATTTTTCTGAGCAGGCAGTGCTCAGGGTTTACTCCTCTCTCTGTACTCTGGGATCACTCCTGGTGGTGCTTGGTTGACCATATGAGGTGCTGGAAGGTCAGCTACCTGCAAGGCAAGCACCTTCATTGCTCTACTATCACTTTGGTTACTACTCATGAATTTTTTGATGAGAGAATAGTGCCAAAGGAATTGAAGACTAGGTGTAAAACATGATTTGGTATGCTACTGATCTAAAACAAAAGAGAACCTCTTCTTAGTGGCTAAAGTCACTGGGCTTCCGTGGAGATGGAACTGTGGTCCCTTCTCCCACTTCTGTCCCGACTAGAAGGTCCAGTGGACCCGCCCATGAACTGCTTCCGGGCTGTCGGCCATGATCCAAAGACAGACAGAGCTACTGATTCTCCCCATGGTGCGTGACTGCAAAGCAACCTGGAGATATCTCAAACTAGAAGAAACAAACTACATTCTAGAAACTCAGAAAGTCATGCAGGAACAGGAATTGGCCAGATTGGCCCATAACCAGAAAAAAAGTCATGACTTATCAACACCATTGCCATCTATGGGCTGTAATGGTCAATGTAATTAGTGTGGGCTAAGGGAGCAGGCATGGGAATTGGGGTGGGTGGGAAATGAGGGTCTTTGGTGGTGGGAACACACTGGTAGTGGGACTGGTGTTGAATGATGACTCTAACAACTGCATTATGAAAAGCTTTGAATTTTGTAAATCAGTGCTTTAATAAAAAAGAAAGAGAACCTCTCTGATTAAGCTGACTATGTCCTATGACCAACAGCCTGAAAATTCCAGTTGAGCATTATTCACATGAAACCGAATTACCAGTGTTGAGAAGTGTTGCTCATGAAAATAATTCTACAAAGGATCACATTTTCCTGGCATATTAATTTTGCAGAATGTAATTTTATTTAGTAGATAGTATGGATTTATCTAATAGACATGGACTTCAGTGTTTTTAAAAACAGCTTTAAAAGTTAGCAGCTTCTGCAAGTACAAAAATACACATTTAAAATTTATCAAGATATATTACAAACTCAAAGCATTTTTGATAAAGCAACAATATAACCAAATGGCATGTTATCTGTATTCATACAATATACAGAAATATTAACAATATTCACATTAAGTATTTTAGGGGCAGCTAAAGATATTAGGGTAGAAATAATACTGAAAAAAACTATGATCTTCTGTGCGTCAGATGGAATTTTTCTGCCCTCCAATAGGAAGAAAAGAAAAGGCTAGCAGTCTAATGACCTGTTGTTTGAAAAGTGACTCTCACTGTATTCCACATGCTATTAAAGATCTTCATTCACATACTTTAGTTTTGACAGTAGTTGCTACAGGTCTGAGAATCCTGTTTGCCTTATGTATAATACTATGAATACTGTATTTGGCTACTGTGGTTAATCACTATTTCACATTGTTGCCCATGGTGGTGTATGCCATGAAGTTCTAAATTTATGACAGTTAGAAAACAGGGCTATCCCCTATAGAGGTAGGTAGCACCTACAGATAATATTAAAATTCTTTTATCTTACAGAAAACATTTTTTCATAGTCATTGAAAAATAAAAACCTTTAGGACAGTATGGGAAGAAGAAGAGTTCAAAGTTTTATAATGATCAGAGTGAGAAAAGTCTGTTTGAGAAAAGTCTGAGAAAAGTCCGTTTGATTTGACTACAGACAGTAGTATCTTATATTTTCTGGTGGCCAAGAAAAATAGTTTAAATACCTTGAAGCGACTTGTCAGAAACTGTTCAGATGGATGGTTAGAGAACAACTGGGTTACACTGTAAAAAGTATTTTGACATTAGGAAATGCCAAGGCAAATAGAAATAACTTATTGAAATTCAGAATTAAGGTCCATTTGATGACAGTTAAGATCTTGACACAGTAAACATTGTCTGGCTGAGAAAAATAGTTTAAAGAGTTTGAAATGTCTCAGATTCAAAAGTTCAGGTGGTTGGTTATGATGTAAGTTATTTTGACATGAGGAAATTAACAGTGGCAAATAAAAATAACTCATTGAAATTCAGAATAATAAAGATCCACTTGATTTACAGTAGTTGATCTTTACACAGTAAACAATTTTCTGGTGGTGGACAAAAAATAATTTCAATAGTTTGAAGTGACTTGTTAAGACACAAATGTAGTTTATAACGAGACAACTGGGTTACAACATAGAACTAATTTGACATGAAACATTTAGTGGCAAAAAACTTATTCCAAATAGATATATAAAGGTCCATTTCACACGTGACTAGAGATGAGTCTTAAGTAACTTGACATGGCTAACTTACTGGTGATAATGAAAAATAATTTAGAGTAAATTGATTTTTAGATGTAATTTGACATGAAATATTTTGCAAAAAAATTACTCAAAATAGATGCAAAAAGCTCCATTTGGTGACTACAGAGATAAGTTTGAGCAACTTAACATGTTTAACATGTATTGGTCACTATGAAAAATAATTTAAGGTAAAATGATTTCTTAGATACATGGGTGATCTGGTAGTTGGTTACAAAGAGCAGCTAAGTTACAACGTAGATGTAATTTGACATGTGGGAATATTCTATTGGCAAAGAAAAATAATTTAGCCAACATAGGAGTATAAAGATCCATATAAATTTATTGGATGATTAGAGATAAATCTAATTGGTGAAAGTTGGTGGCTGAGGAAAATAATTTAGATTAAGTTCCCAATTATATCACCTCACACAAACTGACAAGATTGTAAAAGTAGTCTGGAAAAATGTTCATGAATATAAAATAAACCAAATGGGCTACAAAGCCAATAACTGTCACACAGAAAACCAGACGGGCACGTTGATGGTGGGGTAGCCTGTATAATGTTCAGCGCCTCTCACCTGCCAGATGGTCAATTCTGGATGGATTTGGCTGAAAGTTTTTGAATTGTGTGTTGGAGATGCTGTAAACCTCATGGCAGAGGAGAGAAGGCAGGCGCTATTTGGCTTGTTCTGTGTTTGTTGTTTCTCCTTTGCAAAGTGGCCATCAGGTTTCTGAGAGTCATTTAAATGAAACCATTTTGATGTCGAATTTTACATTTTTCTCAAGTTATATATAATTATAGTTATCAGTTTATTTTATACCCAGTAACATTGCTATGGTGTAATATGTCTCCTCTAGCCTATGGTCTTTTTTAGGTCTTTCCATGAGTGTAAAGGGATATAATTGGTACTAGATGCTTCTGCTTCTTTTTAGTTACTCTTAATAAGTTGCTCTTTCACTACTACTTTGGTAGAATTGAAAAAATATCATAAAGGACCAATTCCATAATCTAAGAGAAATTCTCCTAATTGTGGTGGTTGAACATTTTTACTCTAAATTATTTGAGTGTCATTGTTACTCAAGCTGCTGATCTCATAGTCAGTCAATATTGTATGTCGATAAATTAAATGTCTTTGGTAAAATTTTGATCTTCCGCATCATATGCTTTGGGAGGTACCTTGGCCTGGCTTAGACCTTTGTCTTCAGTCAGTGTCTGTGTCCTCATTGAGTAGAGGGGGGTTACTGTCCTCTCCCTCCTGGGCAGCCTTCATACAGAGCTCAGGGATATTGGCTTCAAAGCCACAGTGCACCTCCAGGGCTTCCTGTGATGTGCTAGGTCCTGGGAAGTCCATGGTTCCTCTTTGAGTAGATTTTTCCTCAGGTCTGGTGGTCCTGGTCTTCTTATTCAGAGACCAATTTTTCAGAGTGGCAAGGCCACTCCTCAGCCATGTGCTGGGGTGAAGGGTGACGGAGTGCCACCCCAAGGTGTCTCTTTTGACATGAGTCGGGACATTCTAGCCTGCACAGAGGAGGGCCTAGCCATTTCTGAATCAGGGCTAGTACCAGGAGAATCCAAAGGAAGATCTTCTGATACTCGTTGAACTTGCAGAGTAGGCTCTCCGGTACAGGTGGTTTCAATGGTGGGAAGCACAGCGGGCTCAGCCATCAAGGAAAACATACTGTCTTGGGAGTAATATGACCCTGAGAGCGAGGTGTCCAGGGAGGACAGACTGGATGAACATGCCCTTGAGGGACAGCTGTACAAATTAGAGAAAGTATTTTCTTTGTCCTGGGAGTCATTACTCTTACCCACCTCAATACCCATTACTAAGCTCTGATGAATTAATTTCTGCCCCTCAGCTGTAGAGATTTGTGTCGTTTCAGACAGTCTTCCTCATTAAGATGCTCTGTGTTGGGTTGCTGAGGTTTTACTAAGCTGGTCATTTCGAAGGGCTGGCCTTTGGTGCTGGGTTCAGAGGAATGCTGGTTCCTCCGGGTGCCTGTGGGTGCTGGGGAGCTGCGTGGCGGGTTTGGGACCACGGATTCATTCCTCCTTTGGCCTATTGTTGAGATTGAATCGTAAGATTTTAAGGTGATGGTATTTGAAAAGAGTTTGAAATACTTAGTGGGAGAGGTCTTTTTGATACTGATAGTAAAGATGTTTCTCTTAGATGCTCCAAAGCCCTTTAAATGTGGCTTCTCTGCTTTAAGGGAATTTTGTCCAAAACTTTCCATATATGCTGGTGGCAGGACCTCATCCGAGCTATTCTTCTGAAACTTCTTTTGATAGAATTCTTTAAAGGATGACAGTCTAGTGCCCAGGGAATGTGGAGTGGGCTCCGAGGAGGCGCCGTTGCCACCTCCCAGGGCCTGGGGCAGTTAATATGGAAGACCTTGGAGGATGGGTCCCCTCAATGTCATTTGGTATCTTATGATCTGATGCTGTACATAGACTAGCTGCGCTGTATGCAGATCTGACTAGATCTCCCCCTGAGGAAACCCTGTTGTGATTGCCAAGGTGGAGGTTTGGAAAGAGCCCAGTATTGGCTACTAAGGTGCCCTCTGGTGTTTCCTGGGGAACACTCACCTTGGGAGAAGTGTCTATATCCAGGGCTGGTTCTGATGAATGTCTCTGGCGTCTGGTGGCCTTTGGAGTTCCAACTATGAAGGAATCTGTGCCTGAGGAGTCTTTTGGGATAACTCCCCAAGGGAGGGTCTGGGAATATGACCGAGTCTTCTCCACAATCACCAATAGGTGCATCCACTTCCAAATCTTCTCTAGAGCAAGTTAAGCTCAAGTTACTGAGAGATAAGAGACTGGCTGCAGTTGTGTCCATATCGTTATCACTGCATGTGAGGAAGGAATCAAGACTTCTGCTTCCTTTTCCAAGTTTTTGGACATCACTGCATGATGCATCATAAGAGTAAAAGTCTTCAAGACTGTCATAGGAATCATCCAAACGAACACAAGAGTCTGTAAAAAAAAATCCAAGTTAGCATTTTTCCTAGGCACAAATATGATTCATGTCTCTTAAAAATAACGGTGTTTCATGAAATTTTCTGTGTGCTTCCTATTCTCAAGGAGGACAGGATCTGTCACAATCTTCCCAAACGTTAGTGCAGGAAAATAACTGCTTGGGCATAATTTGCATTCATCCTAGCTTTAAGGACATATCAAAATAATAGGAAATGGTAAAAAAAAAGATTCAAAGCCGGGTATATCAAAGTTCTGGACAGGGTTCTTCTAATGTGGATTGCTGGTGGGGGAGCTCAACTCAGAAAACCATTTACTAATAGCTATTGATTTCTCTGTAATATCTTTTTTTTTTTTAGGGCTTTGGGCCATACCCAGTGGTGCTCAGGGATAACATCTGGCAGGCTCGGGAACCTACGGGATGACAAAAATTGAACCTAGATTGGCTGCATGCAAGGCAAGTAAGTGCCTTGCCTGTTGTAATGTGCCAGTTCCCATGACAAATTTTTATAAAGACCCATTACGTTAGATTTATCTGTATTTTACTGGTTCAGATACAGCAGCTTAAAGACCACATTACTAGTAATTTATAGGGCAGGACTTCATATAAAAACCTCCTTCCCCATGAAACTATGTTTGTGTATGTTGTGAATACTACAGTGTCCTTTTTTTGTATAAGCCAAGCAGGTGTTAGCTGTCTATGAGAGAACAGAAATTTCAGAATCAGGGCTGGCACTGTGCAAGCCAAAAGAGTGAGCCTAGTTTCCTCTGAGTCTGGAAAGTAGACTCTAGTGGAGAGGTACTTGAGGGAGGTAAAGGTGTTTAGGAAGAGAAAAAAAAAACTGCTGCTCTGCCCCTCCTAGCAGTGCTCCTAGTGAGGCATGTATTGCTAGGAATCTAACCTAGGGCCAAATACGCAAGTAAAGTGTCACTCAGTCATGTACCTGGCCCTGATATTAACTCTTTAATTCTGTCCCAAGAATCCCTCAGCAAAAGACCAGGCCTATACTTTTGCCTCTGGGACACTTCAACCATAGCAACGGACATATGGTTATATATAGTAATATACATGGATATGGATATAGATATATACACATGTGTATATGGATATATATGGTTCCTTGTGATATTTCATTTGAAAAGCTGCTAAAATGACTATAGTATTTCACATTGCTAATGAGCTTTTTTGAATTCTGGGCCATCTCTCAGTGTGAACATGCTCTGAACTATGTTCGCAAGCCTTTTGAGAAATACTGTAGAGTCAACTGTGTTCCCCCTCCCCAATACATCTTGTTTTTACAATACCTGCAATACTTTCTTTACTTTCATATTTTTTGGAGACCTCTCCAAAGACAGATAAGATCTCCTCTCCAAATATTTCATAGCAATTTTCTATGAAGAACTGAATAAGGTGCGAAACCTGTTCAAAAGGGACAAAAAAAGGAAGCACCAGTTTTTATACAGCCTATCTACGAGTCACCTTCAATACATGAATTCTAAGAGAAATGCCTGTTTCAAAGTAGACAAGTTTCCTCTAAGCAAAAATCAAACAAAAAAAATCACATGGTACTTTTTGAACTGTGGTGTGGGAGAAGTTTGTAGGATTTGGGCCACACCTGTTGGTGGCTGGGGGAACCATATGATGTGTTAAGTGTGGGGTCTACTATATGCAAGGCAAGGGTCTGAACTCTCCATCTGAGTATATTGTTTTGGGAATACTTTCAAGACTGTGGCCTCAACTTAATACTAACATTTTTACAACAATGGCTCTGTCTTTAAACTTAGATCATTAGCAATATTCTCTATAAAGTATCAGAAATGACAAGAAACTATTAAAATGTATAAAGCACCCTTAGGTAAATATCGATGAAGTGTGTGAGTGTGGGCAGAGACCGTACTCTTGGGGCCTCTTTTGAATGAGGGAGTTTGTATTCTGCCAAGTGCCGACTGAGGGAGGAAGTAAGGTTTCACTTGATGCAGCAGCTTCTATTAAGATGGAAACTGGAATCTTTCTACAGTTTCTCACCCCAGTATGAGAAAAAGGAAGCAGGCAGAATGGTGGAAGCAAGTACATGAATGTGGCTTCTAGTCACTAGAGTGAGGTAGGTATTACTACGACTTCCAAGTCCTAGATTTAGAAATGGTGGACAATGCAAATTATTTTCCTAAGATTATATACTCTGGTAGTAGTGAGCTGAGAATTGAACCCCAACCTGTCTCACTTCGAAGTACTCCTTCCCTTTGTAACTGTCCATTGCTTTATCATCACTCTAAGACTTAAGGACTTGCCTTCTTAAAGGGAAATGAGAAGTCACCCTATTGCGAGAGCTATCTGTTAACCTGTTGATGCTGGCATGTACCCTAATGTCTTACACTTGAATGTGGTGTAATATAAACTACAGCATTGGAATCAATGTGTTAATAGATTAACAGGCTAAGATAACTTGTTCAATGAAGACTGTGTAGGTATAGTATATGTTACTTAAGGAAGATGCCAGAACTATCCCAAATGTTATATAAAATAAAACTCAGTCCCCTGGGGAATAAAAAGGAAAAAAAGTCATTACTTTTTTGGCTAAGTCGTTTTCTCTATCAGGTGTTGATGTTGTGGGAGGCCACAATACACTAGGCCCAATGCAGATGGATAAGTTGAAAGCGTTCATTTGGTTTACCGAGGAATTCTGCTCAATGCAGTGCAGCACTCCAAAAGGTATTTCAGGACAATGATGTTTGCTCTTGGCAGTTGTTCTAACAGTCTGAAGAAAGAAGGTGGCGCTTTAGAGAAGACATTTCATAGAAAACTTGTCTAGATAGCCAGTCTTTGCTGTGCATGGGGGAACCACGGAAAGCAAAAACACAGTCAGGTATGCAGAGCTTTAGTGAGCCTGATAATGTGTGCAGTAAGCACTGCCTGTACAGAGAGCCAGTAAAGGGCACTGGTCATAGAAAGATGTAAAAGTGGTAAAGAATGGCTTGTAAAAATATGCTGCCTAAAATGATTCCCTGAAACTCAGTGACATTTCAGAATACTCTCAAGCTAAACATCCCACATGCTTTCTGAAGAAATGAAACAATTATAGTGCTTCATTTTTTTTTTTTAGGGAGGTGAGGTGGGGAGGGTGTCAGCATACCTGATGGTGCTCAGGGTTTACTTCTGGCTTTGCACTCTGGCAGGCTTTGGGACCATAAGGGGTGCCGGGAATTGAACTTAGGTGGGCCACGTGCAAGGAAATGCCCTACCCACTGTACTAATACTCCAGCTCTCCAAAGTGCTTCTTTATATTTAAAGCTGCTCCGCAACACAGAAATGCTATCTCTTGGTGAGAAACTTAGCCTCAGCTCTGTGATGGGGACAGATCCTTGGTCCATTCTGAATTTGGCATTTTCTCCACTCATTTTTTTCCTATTACTGGACTGCAACCGGTAAGGGATTTTAAAATTAGTCATTGAAAATGATTTTTGCTATTACCCAGAGAAACACATTATTGACATTCATGAAAATTTTGTTATTTTAAAGTCGAATCTGCAATGAAAAAAATGAGGTGGTCTAACTGCTGTGACAGTGGAAGCAGAGGCACTGTGTTCAGTGCAACGGGCTAATGAGCAGAGCCTGGAGGGAAAGATTACAAAGGATACTGAAATGGAATCCTCAGATTGATGGAGAATTTCAGTAGAAGGAAGGTGCTGTCTAGGGTACTCTTTTGGGTTATAAGTCTTTCAAGGGTCATCGATTTTTTGGACCACAGGTAACTGATAACAGCATGCCTAACACTTGGGAAAGACAAATGCATTTTATGTTCCCCACAATTCTTCGAGTAGAAAGTTGGGCTTCTTTTTTAGATTCATTCCCACATTCTTTACTCATCTATATCAGTTGTGGACCTTGGAGTAGGTTATAATATATTACTTGTTTTCTCATTAATGAGTTGAACAAGAAATTGGGTCATAATTTTACTTTTAAAGTCATTCTTTACTAGATTGTAATATACATAAAACATGCAACAAAGCAAATAGAAATAATCTGAGTTCATTCTGTTCGAAAGTCCCACAAAATCATAATGAAATAAAGTATGTTACAGGGTTTTGATTTCTGACACCCTTAAGAGCTAAACTTCTTTTATTAATAGGAGAACATAGTTTATCAACAACAGTGTAGATAATCACACTTAAAAGTTACTTCAGAGAATACTAAACTAGTAATTGCCAAAATAAGTGATTGTTGGGTCTTCACAGATGAAGCATTGATCACTTGATCACTTGAATCCCGTTATTTATCGATTTGCTTGAGCAGGCGCCAGTAACATTTCCATTGGACCCTATCACGTGCTAATGTAGCCCAATGGAATCTGGTTGATTCAGGAATATGAAGAGCCTCAAAGGGTTCCTTCAGGGTCTTGACGAAGAAGTTTGACCATCTTGTAGGTGGGTGGCCACGTGAACTTTTGACATCCCGTGGGATCCAGTCAGTAACGGCTCTAGTCTAGCGGTCATCTCCAAATCACATTACATGTCCAGCCCATCTGATTTTCGATGCCTTGGCAAACAAGACAGCGTCCCTGATTCTGGAATAGCGACGGAGGTCGGAACTCCGGATTCTTTCTCTCACTTGAGTGAGGCGTGATATTCCAAGCATTGCTCTTTCGATTCCTCTCTGGGAGACCCGAATAGCATTCTCATCATGCTTGGCCCAGGTCTCTGAGGCGTATGTTAATGCAGGGAGAATGGTAGAGTCGAAGAGATGTGCCCGAGCCAGAGGTTCTTTGTCCTTTTAGCTATTTCTTCAATACTTTTGAAGGCATTCCATGCTGCTCTCTTCCTCCTGTGCAGCTCAGGTTTTAGGTCATTCATGTTGACTTCTCGACTTAGGTACACATAACTGTTGCATTCAGAGATGTCTGTTCCATTGAAGAGGGAATGGGGCCTTGGAACTAGTTCATTTTTTATGAATATTGTTTTGTTTAGATTCAATTGTAGACCTACCTTTCCACATTCTCGGTCCAAGTCAGCCAGCATTTGTGCCGCTTGACTAATGCTTGGGGTTATTAGAATGTTATCATTGGCAAAGCGGACAAGGTGTAGTTGCCGACCGTCCTATCTTCACTCCCATTCCTTCCCATTCTAATTGTCGCATGATGTTCTTGAGGGTGGCATTGAAGAGTTTTGGTGAAATAGTATCACCCTGTCGAACCCCTCTTTTTGACACCAATGATCACTTCCTTGTAGAATGGTGAGATCTTGGTGGTGAATCCGTAATATAGCTCACGAAGGATCTTGATGTATTGGGTTTGAACGCACCATGTTTGGCTAGGGCTTTGATGACTGCTTCACTCTCCACAGAATCAAAGGCTCTCTTTAAATCAATGAATGTGAGACAGAGCGGCATCTTGTACTCCCTACAAACCTCAACGAGCTTGGTTACCAGGTGGATTTGGTCGATTGTGCTGAATCCTTTCCAGAAGCCAGCTTGCTTGCATGGTTGTCCTTCATCTAATGTTCTGCCAATCCTGTTCAGGATGACTCGAGTGAACAGCTTGTAGATGACGGACAACAGGCAGATGGGGCAATAGTTGCCAATGTCGTGAATGTCTCCCTTCTTGAACAGTAGAACTGTCCTGCTTGCTGGTTTTCCACTGGGAGGGTACCTTGCATTCGAACAGGTAGCGTGTGAAGAGCCGAGCTAGTGTATTGATGAGTACTGACAGCAGATTCTTCAGGTGTTCAGGTCTAACTTTGTCTGGACTTGGTGCCATTCCCTTCTTTACTGACAAAATGGCATGTCAGATTTCAGAAGAGAACGTTGGGAATGACATATTCATTCTGTGGAATTTGGAATGTGGGCAGGTGGATGAGGCTATCAAAGAGATCTGAGTAGAAGTCATGGATAATCTTCTCCATTGCCTTTTTGGAAGATATGATAGATCCATCAGGGCATCGGAGGGCAGTCATCTTGGTCTTATAGTTGGCGAAGGACAGGCGGGCATTGCGAATGCTTTTTCCTGGCTTCTGCTGCATCTTCCAGTATTTCTGCTCTTCTCTCTTTGAGGTCTTCCCTTTATTGCTTCTCTGCACCGCTTTGTAAGCTTGGATGTTAGCATTTGTTCGCCTAAGGCTCACGCCTTGCCACGTTGGCGAATGAGCTCGAGTTTCTGAAGACAGGCGTCCTTTTGTGTCTTTCTCTCTCTGGGCATTCTTCACACAATCATGGAGGTGCTGAACCAGTCAGTTGTATTCTTCATCGATGTCGTCAGTGATGTTATCTTCCCATGTTGCCGCAATGGTGCTAAAGAGTTCCCAGTTTGTGGTTGTTCTGGGAGTTCTCTTCTTAAACATTGCAGCCTTTTCTCACTGTTGTGTGAAGTAGAATTTTGTACAAAGGGAGACGGTGGTCCGATCCCGTTTGGAATTTTGGGACGATAACAACATCGGTCAAGCAAAATCATCGATTGAAGATGATGTGGTCAATTTCATTGTGGAACTGTCCACCAGGAGATTCCCATGTCCAATGTTTCGCTTCAGCCTTCTGGAACTGTGAGTTCCCATGAATGGTCTTGGTGGACATGACGAACTCAGTCTCTCACCCTGTTCGTTCCATTCTAGGTCATGGGTCCCGATGTGGAGTTCTTCAGCTGATCTTCTCGGTCCTATATTGGTATTAAAATCAACAACTATGATCTTGTAGAAGATATGACCTTTTTTATAGAACTCCGGTTTCATGTAGAATTTCTCAATTTCATCTTCCTTATATGTGGATGTTGGCGTGTAGACAATGAAGATAGAAACTGCTGGCAGTGGGTCACATCTCTTCAAGTGTAATCGTCCTATTTGGTTTGTTAGGCATTCAAATGAATCAATGTTGACGGCCATGTTTGTGTTGACAAGGACACCAACACCACTGACGCCTCTTTCTTCACATGTTCAAAGGAACAGTTCTTCTCTCGGTGTCAAATACAGCGTGATATGACTGATGCCTCCTCGTCTCAGTCAGACCAATGATTTCGTACTAGATGAAGCATTACTTTTTGTTAATGCAGACACATCTTTCTTATTGTCTCATAATAAAATATTCTGGAGCAAGGGTGGAGAGTTCTGCCAGGACTTCCCTTTGCAGCATAATGTTTCTCTGCAGTAAGATGGAGACTTTGAACCTCCCCTTTCCCTGATACTTAACAGTAAGCAGCCTTTTGCAGTGCCCCCTTCAGGTCCCCCAATCCCAGGACCTGTTTACAGCACTGTTGAGACTATGGTATAATTCCTAGTTTATCACACTGTGAGTTCCTTGAGAGAAGGAATTTAGATGCTGAATTAGATATTTAAGGAGTTGTTCAGTTAAATATTAAACAAAATTAGGATGGCAAATTATAGACTTGGTTTACAGTATTAGCTATAGGTCTTAATTGATCTCATTTTCTATCAAATTTTAAAAAAATATTTTATTATACCACTGTGAGATATAAAATCACAAAGATGTCCATGTTTAGTTTCCAGTCAGTGTTCCAGCATCCATCCCTCACCAGTGCCCATTTCCTACCACCAATGTCGATTCTCTCCCCTCCCCCCCAGCCTGCTTCTATGGCAGGCTCTTTATGTCTTTTCTCTTTTTCTCATTCTCTCTCTCTCTTCTCCCTTCTCTTACCATTGTGACTTGCAATACATACATTTAGAGATTATGTGTATCCCTTTGCCTATATTCAATGCTCAGTTCTAGGCTAATATTATTTCCTATGATTATTAGCACACCATTCCCTTCTCTGTCTTACCCAACCTCTGACCCTCACACACTTGTCATTGATTCCACCAACTGACAAGACCTCCTAATCCATGTTTTGCCTGGTCACCTGGTCATGGATATTGGTATCATAATATATACATAATATATTACATAATATATGATGTTCATGCTTGGTATATAATATATATTATATAAAATAATATATATAAAATATCCTGCAAATAAATACAGTCATTCTATATCTGTCCTTTTCCCTCTGGCTAATTTCACTCAGCATGATCCCCTCCATGTCCATCCATTTATAGGCAAATTTCATAACTTTCTTTTTCCTAACAGCTGTGTAGTATTGCATTGTGTAGAGGTACCACAGCCTCTTTGTCCAGTCATTAGTTCTTGGGCACTCTGGTTGTTTCCAGATTCTGGCTATTGTGAATAGTGCAGCTATGAAAATAAAAGATCTTATAAAGGTATAAAATAATGGCAATTACAGCAGCAAATCTACTTTCTTTGATCTATTTTGGGCCATATGGGGTGCCAGGGATCAAACCTGAGTAAGCTGACTTCAAAGCAAGCACCCTACCTACTGTACTATCTTTCTGGCTCTTACTATTTCAAACTGATTTTCATACTTATCATTACTTTAATAGGCAAGTTGTACATTTTTTTTTTTTTTTTTTGGGGGTCACACCCGCAATGCTCAGGGATTTCTCCTGGCTCTGCACTCAGGAATTACTCCTGGCGGTGCTCGGGGAACCATATGGGATGCCGGGATCGAACCCGGGCTGGCACAGGCCAGCCGTTTGCAAGGCAAATGCCCTATCCGCTGGGCTATCGCTCTGGCCCCAAGTTGTACATTTCTAAAAGAATTTTAAGACATAAATAAACTAGTACACTTACATCTGGATGGTATGGATGCGCTCTTCATCATCCACTTCGTCCAATATTGAGACCCAATGGTCAAACAGGTTAGATGAAAATATACTTCCAGGAATACTTCTTAGAAATTGCTTATATAGAAGGAAAATAAAATATTTTAAGTCTTTTCTCATGCTCATATGTATGGGAGAAAGAAGAGAATCGCTCTATGTCAACTCACTACTAACATTTACTTTTACAAATACATGCTTTAGTTTTGATTTGATTCTTTTCAAACCCAACACTAGAGACTGCACTATGTTAAGTTCCACCTCCTTTTGTGTTCATGTTAGCAATATTACAACCTGATGGTTTGGCAATAATCATACAGCACCCCTCCATCACCAACACACTTTAGAGCACTAGCTCAGAGAAATAGATGCATGAAGATGGTCTTTCTGAGGTTAGGGATGTGGTAAACAGCCATCTAGTCCTTGTATGCATATTGCCTCAGCTGGAACAGGCACTGAATGAGGAGAAAGGCTGGTATAGTGAAGAACACAAAGTACCTGCTACTTTGTATTCTTGGCATTGGGGGAGACACTGAAGCTTCTCCCAGTGTTCTCCACATAAGTGCTCTCACAGATTTGGGGGAGAAATCATTCTAGGTTATATAGATGCGGGTGATGGAAGCAGAGTATGACATCAGCAGAAGGATATCACAAAAAAGGTATTAATAAAGTTGAGCTTGCAAAGTCTGATCTTTGTTCCAGGTGTCAGTATTGCCCGAGAAGTAGGCTACCTTTCTGAAAGTTTGTACAACAGAAAGATAGGTGAGACTCTAAACTTAGCAATTTCAACACTTAGTGAGAAACCAAACCATTGATTTTACTTAAACTACATATTACCAAAGGCAACACACAATTCATTATTTACTTTTTTTTTGGGGGGTGTCACACCCAGTGATGCTCAGAGGTTACTCCTGGCTCTGCACTCAGAAATTACTCCTGGCGGTGCTTGGGGGACCATATGGGATGCTGGGGATCGAACCCAGGCCAGCATGGGCTGGCCCCGTGCAAGGCAAATGCCTTACCCGCTGGGCTATCGCCTCCAGGCCCCCAATTCATTATTTAGATGCGATGTTTACGTGGCTAGTATGGGGAACCTGGGGTGCCTGATAGTCACAGTAAGCATGCCCAGAGGGCCGGACTATTTTTTTAAGTAAATAATAGTTTATTTACTCCTCCCCCAAACATAGCAATCATTATGGATCTGCTGGAATTTGTCATATGGTAAATTATGTATATAGGAGATAAGGGAGCTAACTGTAGCTGAGATTTTATGGTAATTAGAAAAAATCTTTTGTCATGTAACCTATTAAACTAGTTTAACAAGAGGGAACATGACTGGCTCATACTTTTTCTGTTCTAACTTTTGGTAGAAATGTACCTTGATACTATAACTCAGACATGGTATAAAAAGAGTTACCTGTATTTGAGGTAAAGCTACTGCATTTTCATAATTCCAAACTAATTTTGTTTCTGAACATATTTTAAAAGTCAGTTCTAGAAAAGGTAAAATTTGTTCTGAAGTAGAGTGACAGTAACTCTCAGTTTAAATCTCAGTAAAATATTTACAATTTAGCTTGAAGAAAAAAATCACTAAATTTTAATGTACATTTGAATGATACCTTGTAATATCTCAATAAGTTTTCCACAGCTGGAAAAAACAATTATGAAATGAAACCCCTGTCTCCGAGCACTCGACCGAAAGTGCCCACATGTCCTAGGGCCCAGTTCCTAATTGAGGTGACAGTACTGCTAAGATGATTCAAACGAACTTTTCCCAAAGCTCTGGGACATTAGAGTGTCAAACAGCTTTCTTTGCATTATAGCTTGAGAGAGTTATGCTGGTTTTGCTAAGTGAAAATTCCGTTTCTGGTAACTGGAAACAGACAACTGGGACCCACTTTATCAGACTTTACATGCACTTTGACAGACTTTCATCTTATTTTTTCACAAGTAATTTGAAATTTAACTCTGATTCTTGTTTTGTGTAACCTTAGAATTTAGTACAAAATTAAAAAATTAAATTCTTTAAATTCTGACTATCAGTAAAATAATCTTTCAAGACATGATTTTAAACTCTTTTAAAGATGAGAGAAAAATCTGATATTTAAAAACAGAAAAAGTTTCAAACTCTGGCAAAAACAGAGCGGGACCGGGGTACACTCTCTGGTTCTGACAATAAAGCTGAGAGAGCTTTCTTGTAAACCTCTAGCAGAGCCAGTCTATTGCCTGTTCATGAACTGTACTCCGCAGGGGTGGGCATGGTACACCCCCACTTCACCTTGCTTCCTGAATTGGATTTGTATGTTTTAGGACCTATCTCTATCCTAGCTGTGGGCATTCCAACCCTGCTCGGAGGCGGGACCCTAAGGCATATCTGAAGGAACTGAAAATTTAAATCTGAAAGTTCAGAACGCTGCTAAAAGTCGGCTCTACTCTACATTATCAATCTAACTCAACTATCAATAAAACTCCAGTGTCATAATGTAAAGTGTGAAGTGAGAAGCATGTACAGGCCCAACTGCATAAGGACTTTACAAAAGGCAGCCCAGATTCTGTTCTTCCTACTCCACCTTTCCTTGGAAGAGGTAAGTGGTCTGGGTGGATACTGTGCATGCAGGAGCCCCAGTTTCAATCACTGGCACCACATGGTCCTCCAACACGGGAAGGCACTACGGGGCCAGCGGCAGGAATGGTGAAGGTTAAGAAGAACGGAAATTTCACTGGAACCCCCGCCCCCAGCAATATCTTGTCATTAGGCAAATATTTTTTATGGCAAAATTTCATTTTCAAGTTTAGTGACCTTCCTTTAGAAAATCTTGCCTATGTTAGGAAGGGCGATAAACTGAGAGGCAGTTATTATCATCAGGGTGTTTGCTCTGATAATCAGGCTGTGCATACTTCTGTTTTTGTCTTTGGGCTGTGTGTAAGGCAAAGCCTTATGTGCTGTGTTCTCTATTTGACTTACTGTGGCTTTTAAAAAAGCTCAATGATGATCTGGTAAAGTGTGATTTATTTTTCGGTTTTGGGGCCAGATGTGACTTTGCTTAGGGCTTACTCCTGGCTAGCCTTGTAAGACTACATAAGATGCTTTGGATTGAATCCTTGTAGGCTGTGTGCTAGGCAAGTGCCCTACTGGTTGTACAATCACTCCGGCTCCTGATTTTTTTCTAATCACACTTCAGGTTTGAAATTTATTATGAGAATGATAGTTATATGAGGGAACCCCGTTGCCTTTCTCCTGAGACACACAGCACAAAGTGGATTAAGGGAGAACCTTTCCTACCTTAAACACGGAGGCCACCACAAAAAGTGACTCACAATCAAACTGCACATCTGTGCCGGAATCTAATTTTTCTTTTAGTTCCCTACACGCCTTCATGTTCGCGGATTGTCGGAAGATCCCTTTAGTCTCAGGACCCCTCTCATAAAGGAGCCAGAGCATGTTCTGTAGGAGGAAAGCAGAATGGGGGCTTCAGACAGGGGCATCTCTGGAGGACTGCCAGGAGGCTGAAAGTCAATCTGTTTTCTGGTATTTCTTCATCATTCTATCTATTCATACTATTGTATTCAACATCCCACCAAGACATTTTACTTCAGATACTTGTTTTAAGGAGATTCTCTTTTGTTCAGCAAACTAATAGTCATTTAAGAGCCAAATTTCTCTGCTAACCAACCTCTCTCCTGCCTCAGTCTTCTCCTGTTACTCTCGAATATAGATTTCCTAATTCTCTCCCCAACCCCATATATGCAAATATTCATGCCAAACTCCTCTACTTGCCTTCTTTTTATGTTTCATATTTCATTTGACTTCTGTATTTACTGCTTCTGTAAAAGGCTCAAACTTACATCTGGTGGAAAGTTTTCCTATTGCATTCCCCTCTAATACCTTTTTTACTCCTCTTTCTAGCTCTGTCCTCTGCTTTAATGGAGAGTCATGCAACCACGAGACTCTGGAACCTAGTTATGACACATATCTGATACCGGACCTTTGGTATTGTAACTAAGTATGAAGTTAACTACTCCCTAAATCTGTGGTGAAGGACAAAAGGATAAAGTGGTTTTGACTAGAGTCTCATATGAGTCAGTGGAAAATGCCATACTCATCTTTGGAGGAAACTCAAGAAATGGTGTTTATCTTCTGAGCTATTCCATTTATGAATGGTAATGAAATGTGTAATATTTTGAATATTATTAGTAATATTCAAATTACTAATAAAACACATGGAAAGTTCTTCCCAAAATTAGTCTCTACTACTAAAGTTAAACTGGAGCTGCCCAGCGGCATGGCATCGAGCTGCCCGCTGGCCAGCATCCAGGGTCTTGCAGACGGCTGGGGAGGGCTGGCACCGGCTCGCGCCGGGCCTTAGCTGACCATGGAACCCCGAGGAGGGCAGATGGGCTTTGGGAGTGGGCCCGTCGCCTCCGGGGGGGTCCCGGAAGCAGCCGGATGGGACTCGTCCATCACACTAGCCACCATTTTCGTTGTCCAGACGCTGGGAAACTGCCTCACGACCAGAGGAACAGAGCAAAACCAGTTCGAGCCGAGGTCGCGGCCGCTTTGCGGCCACGCTGGGCCACTAGGGCGGTGAAACAGTGATTTTGGTGCACTGCATTCCACGAAGAGCAGGAAAGTTTGTTGGGAGGGAGATATAGAGAGGAAGGAAATGACATGCAGAGCCCGCCAGGTGGTTGGGGGAGCAGGAGGGGGAGGGAGACGGGACATTGGTGATGGGAGACGGGTTTGGGTAGAGGGTGCATGTTGGAACCCTGTGGAACCAAGACTCTACATGAGCATCTTTCAATAAAAAAAAAGGTGGAATCTACCACGGACATGTGGGAATCAGAGGTTAGGTGAGACAGAGAAGGGAACAGTGTGCTAATATTTGTCAAAAGTGATAATGCCAGCCTAGAACTGAGCATTGAATATAGGAGAAAAGATATACATGATAATCTCTAAATGTATGTATTGCAATCCACAATGTGTAAGAGAAGAGAGAAAGAAAGAGAGAGAGAAGAGATAAAGAACTTGCCATAGAGGCTTGCTGGGGGAGGGAGGAGGGAAGTGGGGACATTGGTGGTGGGAGATGGGCACTGGTGGAGGGATGGGTGCTGGAAGACTGTATGACTGAAACCCAAACATGAACATCTTTGTAATTGTATATCACATGGTGGTGTAATAAATTATTAAAAAAAATAAAGTTAAACTGGCTTTTATAATATTATCATATAATATTATCCGAGTTCAAGAAAGAAGGTGAGGGGAGATTTTGTGGATTATTTATTTACAAGCAAATTCTAATTTATCTGAGTAGACTGATGTGAGGTTTTACTAAAACCCAGTAGACTAGATGATCTCCATCTTTCTAGATTTCTGAAATAGGTCAATTTGGTTTTGTATCCTTTGAGTTAATAATATTCTCAGTCAAACATATGGGTATCTATAGTTTTTCCATTTGGGAAGAGATTTCCCTATCCCCAGAGTTCTCCTTTCCTAAACTTCCCTTTCTTGTTAGTGTTATAGGACAAAACTAGACTCACCATAACAGGTGTTGGTAGATTGTCATTGATGCATATGTCTGGCAAAGAGATACCAAACAGTTTTCCTGGTGAAGGAGGATCAATCACATCACCAATCTGTGTGTTGGGACTTCTCCAAAATGCCCAGTTTATGACAGATCTTCGTCGCCGGGAAAATTCTGTGACCTGAGGTTAGGGAGGATCAGTAGAAAACCAGTTTAATTTACTCCATTTACACTTTCCATTCCATGATATGTTCAAAGAGAAAAAAAATGCTTATAGAAATCTTTTGTCACTGACATTTCTGTCACTGAAACAAAAGTTTGGGCTATGTCCCTCCCCATTTGAGGCATAAAAAAGACTTGCGTTTGGCACTGCATTTCTAAAAGTAAAGGAGAGGCTTCCTTATGTAACAAGAACAGTTGAATACATCAAGGACCAGACTGCAAGGTCAGTACAAACATGTAGGAGAATATACAATGTCCCAAATTTAACATGATCTAACAAATATACTATGTCTCATGATCTAACAAATTCAGTCAATTCCAGTGGACCTGAGTCTCAAGCAGAGGTGGGATGTGGACCTAGATCTGGGGCTACAGTTTAGATTTGAATCTCAAGAGCTACGTTAGATCATTCCAGGTAGAGCTCACCTCGCAAGATTCCTTGTAAAATTCTGGGCCTCTGCTAAAAATGAGTCACTTTAAAATACAAGTGACTAGAAAGACTTAACAATCACTAAAAAAAAAACCTGAGTGACCAGCATTTTCCCTCCAAATTATACCATAGTCAGTCTGCCTATTTAATTACAAATAGTAAAATAACTTTCATATCTGTCTTGCTGCCAGATGCTAAGTAACTTAGTCTTGACTTTTAAAACTGATTAAAGTTTCAAAAAGTCTTTACTTCTTTAAGTGGGGAAAGGAGTATTGTTTCTGGCAACTTACATATTATACCGCTTGTGAGACAAGATTTCTCAGAGTAAATCTCAGTTGGGGGGAAAAAGCAAATTAAATATGGATGGTCTTGGAAGAGCTAAGACAATCCATAATGTGCATATTGGCCTGTCTAACTGTATGCATAATCCAGCCTGTTATGTTAGAGTGCCCAGGAAAGCACTGTCACTTAAAATTTTTTTTCGAGGTGGGGAGATAGTACAGCAGGTAGGGCATCTGCCTTGCATATGGTCAACCCAGAGTCAATCCATGAGTGGCCTGAAAAAACAGGAATAAAAGGGTGACAGGTTGTGTGCGGTTGTGGGGTCCCTCAGTTGGTTCAAATGGACAAAAGATAGCAATAGAAATTCAGCAACAATTTTCCACTAACCCAACTATTTTGTTTGTATTGCAAATACAAACGCCTGGTTTGTATTTACAACAGAAAAAACACCAAAGAAATCTCATTTTCAGACTAAAAGTTTTTAAAAGCTTACATTTGATTTGAGTCCATCTTAATTTAATATTACTTTATCAGTCTAGTGTTTTAAATTTATGGAGCAGGTAAGAGATGGCTATGTTTATAGGGTATAGTGGGCCAACGAGAGAATTCTATGGAAATCCTCTGAATCAGGGTGCAGGTAGGGAATGAGTCTCCTAAAGCCCTCACAAACTGCCTTCTTTTTAATAATGTGACCATTCAGTCACACACAGCACAATGTCCCATAGTACAAAGAAGGCCATTACTGAACATCTGCTTCACTGTCCGAGTCTCTGACTCTGCAAAGAATCATGTAGAAAAGACACAGACACATATAAAAACCACTTTCTAAAATGAGCTTTCCTTTATGATAATGCTAAAAACCACCTCTTCCAACTGCAAGTTTGGGTCTTTGTCTTTGTATTGTTTCCAGGAACAAAAACTTAGAAAAGAACAACTACACTCGTACAGAGCAGCAGCTACTCACCGTTCACTGTCAAGGCAGTGGCCTGGCGGCTGGGCTTCAAAATAAATTGGCATTGCATTTCCGGTGGCAATAGTTCTGTCAATAAGGACTCCTGAAGGAGTGGAGATGTGTTCACTTTTTCCTCTGGCCCTTGGGCCATGATGTTGGACCTGAGGTAACTCTTTTTGATGCTATATGGAAACTTCGTGACCTACACAGAGGAAAACTTGAATGGAGACTTCAGGCTGACTGGTACAGGCACTGGTGCTGCACACTGCAACGTGCTATGATCTATTCCCGGCCCTCCGTCTACACATCCCTAGGTTCATTCATAGAGTGGCTCCACCAAAGCAATTTTAAACGGGGAAGGGGAATAAAGACAAAGAGAAAGAAAATGTTGTCTTGAAAGCACTTTTCCTGTGTTGGCATATAAATAACTGGTGTTTGTTTAGAGGCAGTCTGGTTTCTCCTTTGATATAAGGTAGAAAATATCTATTCCCTTCAGCAAATTCCTGTTGTTACTCCATCTCAAATCTATGATTTAATAGAACTGACCCCACTTGCCAACATGGCATTATAGGGGTCAAACTAGCAAACCTTAATGGGTTTACAATATTATTTAATAAGGATAAATAATTCAAGTGCATATAAGTGTGTAGGGGTAAAGAAATAATACATATTGCTTAAGAATTTTTTTAAGTTTGCAACTAGTGCTGTTTGAAATCTGAAGAGGAAAAAACCACTTATATTCCCAAATATACTATTATATAGTATAGTTTATGCTTGAGAGATGATATGACTACCACACAGGAAATGCTTAATACTTCTCTTAAGGCCATATGGCCAATTCTGAGCTCTTCTGAATTATGAAACCATCAATTTTATCTCAAAATTTCAGAAACTTACCTATTAAAGGGTATGGTGCTGCCTGTTTTCCAGGGTGGACCCACAGTTGATAATCCTTTTCAGAGCCCTTGGTGATAAAAAAAAAAATCCCATTTGATAATTTAATTAATTTTCCTGCTTCTCCCACCAAGGACATGATATTAATGCCAGACAGGTTCCAGAGGAGGGCTGCAGTTTTTGTCTTTGTAAAGCCAACAGCTCTAATTTCTCCACCCTTTCTGCAGTCCTTCAGAGAGGAATTGTGACATTTTCACCTTAGTGATGACCAGGGGTGTATGAACTGCAATGTCATAAAAGTCTCTGCTGGTAGCAGACAAAACACCATGACATCAAGTGCATTTTTCAAAGAAATGTTTTGGTTTTCTAAAGAGCTGATTTGTAGTGTCCTCACTGCTCTCTCCAGATGTCTCCGAGAACACTGGCCTTAAACTCCAACAAGCTTCTACAGTAAACACAAGCTGTTATCCAGGGAGCCACAAACACATTATGTTTGTGCAGAGGCAGGAACATCTCAGAGGCTGATTACTAGCCTCAGATTCTTCTTAGCAGATGGAAAATGACCAAGAGGCTTTGAGGACAAAAGGTAGCTAGCACAGTGTCTACATTTGTAGACACAGCTGTATCCTCTGAGAGAATAAAGCAAAAAAAAATGTCTTAAGTGACATTAGAATAGATGGGTAGAATTTATATCTTCACCTTTACGTTTTGGTTAAAAGATCACCTTCAATAAATAGAAGGTAAGGAGAATTCCTTCAGACCTCTCAATTTATGATTTCCTTCCTTATCCTATCACTGAAAGTTTTTACTTGCAAATAAGAACAGTCTTTGTTTTTATAAAGTGTTTGAAACAATTTAATAACATCTAATAGTATAACCAAATAGCCTAAATTTCAAATAAATTTCATAGCAATATTTGTCAATCTCCTGAATTACATTAAGTAGACTATTTATAACTTCTGTGATAACTGTGCAAATAAAAGAAAAAATAAAATGAGCCAAGATTAATCTCCCTTGATTCCTCTTAAGTACTTCAAGTTCTTCCAACATGTAACTATCATCAGTATAAAAGTCAATGCAGAGATAGTTCATGGGGTAGGTGCTTGCCTTGCAGAAGGCTCATCTTGGTGCATAGTAATATATTTTATACATACCAAATAATGTAATATTAAATGTAATAAATAAAATTTCCTATTCCAAATTTTCTCACTCATTTGCTCTATGAGCAAACTTAAGATGAGGGCCTATCTTATTTATTTTTTGCTTTTTGGGTCACACCTGGCAATGCTCAGGGGTTACTCCTGGCTCTGCACTCAAATTACTGGGATGCCGGGATGGAGCCATGTGTAAGGCAAATGCCCTACCCGCTGTGCTATTGCTATGCCCCCTGAGGGCCTATCCTAAAGACTCTCACTCAAGAATTGGAGTTTCAGTGCTTTCTTTCGTTTGCATCTTTCTGAAAATTACTGCCTTTAATCTAAGCACCAAGTCTCTGGTGGCATATGAGAATTTTCCAGCTCTTTCTTATCCCCCATCCTCAAAATTCTAATCTTTTCCAGTAATAATAAAACAACAACAAAACCCTCAAGCATCAGAAGCAAAAACCAAAGCAGGGGAGAGTGTGATGTGCATACTAATCTACCTTAAACTCACCATATAAAGTTTTATCTTGCATTTAGCAGTTCCTGATAGGCATCAGTCATTTCATCCTCTGCAGCCAATGACTACAGTAGCCATATGGTCCTTACAACAATTCTACTACACAGAAAATCCTCCAGAATGTATTACCTTGATTGAGTGGGTGTATGAGAATAACCAGGGGAAAGAATTCAGCATACATTGAACAAGTGGGAAGAGAGAAAGGAGTCGAAACTGTACCAAAAACAAACCAATCACCTAACTGTACATATTATAACGTATACAATACAAATGTATCACCACTAAAATTATAGACTAATCTTTTTGATTTACACATACTCCAAAATGAGAGAATAACAGACCTCATTAAGGTAATATTTAAGTATTATTATCCTTATTTTCTTTATTTGTGGGGATAATACTTGCATCTCTAGTAAGTCTTATTGATGGGATAACATTTAAAAGAACGTAAAGTATCAAAGTTTGATTTTAATTCAGAGTATCTAGTAGAGTAACTTACAGTTAAACCTAGCTCTGAGAGGGATGTTTTGATGACATCAACTACGGTCTCTGAGTTTTTAACAGTAACTGTTTTGAACTGAAAAAGAAAAGAAATATATAAGGACTTTGTAATAGATGAACAAATCATAGACAAATGATTATTCAAAGGCAAATCTTGACTTCAACTGCTGGTAAAACACAAACAGAACAATTTTTTTAAATTTAAGTTACTTTCTGCCCATTGTATATGATACATTATAATACAACATCAATTTCTCTTAAAATATGTGGCTCACAAAATAAGTCTCTAAGAAACAGAATAAATATTTTCAGAGGGAAGTTTCCGAATCACAGCCTCTCTTGAACCACAGGGAGGGGTGGTCTTCTGCATGATCTCTTTATTTGCATTTTCTTAGTGCAGCGTGTAATGAAAAAAAAATAAAAGCTGTATCCTGAGTCCTGTTTCCACACGGTGAGCTTTTATTTCTCTACATGGTACAAATTCAGCTTAGGTAAGATCACAACAACTGGTTACAAAGAGCTTCTAGTCAGAACTTTTTAAAAACTCACTAGTTTTTTTAAAGCACTTTCCACATATTTGGCACTTCTGGCTACTTAAAATTTCAGTGTTAATTTCTTGGGGGGTGGGGAGTCTGAAAATCCCAGGGTCCAGCAAATGTGAAGAAAATTTTATAAAGCTTAAAATTCTATTCCAAACTCTGCCACTGGGTAGAGTAATAGTTTTGTGCTACACTGTATGAATACTCTGCAATAATAGCAATCATTTTTTTGTTTGAAAACATTTATTTTATAAGAGTCACACCTGACAGTGTTTGGGTGGCAATAAAGTGCTGGGACTCAAACACTGGGCCTTTTACATGCTCAGTTATTACAGATAATTATCAGATAAATGAGCAATTAGGGTGGGTCCTGACAGGGTGTAAGTAGGCAACCAGGTCGCATAAGTAGAAATTAAATATAAGAACAAAAATAATAAAAATTTTTGTTCTTTTAAAACCTACTTGTGAAACCTACTTGTGATTCTTAACTTTTCCAGCACTTGTTATAAGTTTTGCTCTATAAGTCAAATTAAGACATGATATATCTTTTAAGATTGTTGATTTCAAATCTTTATAGTTCTAGAATTATGCACTATTGCCTCAGTACCCAACAGAAGGCTAAACTTAACTAGCCCAGTGTTTGTTTCACTGAAGTGGCAAAGTTGTTTTATATCTTGGACTAAGCTTGAGATTTAATTTCATAAGATGCTTCCTTTTTTTTAAGAAACCATTCAAAAAAACCATCAATTTTCTTATAAGATAACCTATCTCATAATATTAGCAATAATTTCCAAAGTACCCGGTTTCTTTTTATTTTTGTATTGCTGGGAATTGGAACCACATTCTTACTCCTGAGCCACATCCCTGTCCCACCCTCACCCCCTACCTCCCGAAATCTCTAAGGTAATGTCTTTTTTTTTAACACGAGGCGCATATCTTCATTGAATCAATGCCCACAAAGCATTGATTATGGGCTGTGGATTTTTCCTCAGCAAACCTCTTCAGTAGATAAAACTAATGAATTTTAGCAAAGAATAGTGCTCTTTGGCTAGTTAGCTAAAGAAGAAAATATCTGTTCTTTTTCATATAGCAAATCGACTGTTAGATCATGCAAAACTAAAGGCCAGGATGAATAAAGCTCTCTTTTGCATGCATCCCTGTTTTATGGGAATTACTTTTCTCTGGAAGCAGGAGTCCTTGAATGAGGACTCCCACCAAGAAACAACTTCTGAGAACAAAGCGCTCAGATGTGTCAGACCTTCCCTTCACTGGACTAGGTACAGATGATACAAGGGTCAACCTGAACACATTACTTGTCTAACAAAGTAAGAGTCCTTTCCCATGCACTCATTTCCACACACTGAAAAGGGACTTGGCGGTAGGTACTGACATGTGGTGGAAGGTATGGTGTTAGAAATGTTTTCTGCAAGAAACTCTGGCATTGCAATGTTGTAAATTGCGGTGATAAAATGAAAGAAAGTATTAAAGAAATCAAGGACTTCCCCTCCCATAAATTACTGAATGTAACCAACAGCCACAGAAATAGAATAAAAATCTACAGAGAAATAAAATGTGCTTTCTTGGTTTCAGGTTTTGCTTGCTACAGGAGAGACCTCTGTAGTCTTTTTTTTTTTTTTTTTTAGTTTATTTATTTATTTTTTTTTTAACATTTTATTATACCACCGTGAGATATACAATTACAACGTTGTTCACGCTTGGGGGTTTCGGTCACACAGTGTTCCAGCACCCCGCCCTCCACCAGTGCCCCTCAGCCACCACCCATGTCCCCAATTCCCTCCCCCTCCCACATCCCGCCTAAATGGCAGGTTCTTTATCTCCTCTCCTCTCCCTCTCTCTCTCCTCCTTCTCCCACATATTGTGGGTTGCACTACGTACACTTAGAAGCCATCATTTGCATTTTTTGTCTGTATTTAATGCTCAGTTCTATGTTAGTATCAGAAGTTTAGACATTTATTCACTCATGTTCCTTTTCTCTATCTAAACCAACCTCTGACTCCCACACGCTTGTGGTAATTTCCACTTTTGGTAAGATCACCTAGTATATTTATGTCATGCAAATAAATGCAGTCATTCTATGTCTCTCTCTTTCCTTCTGACTAATTTCACTCAACATGATTCTTTCCATATCCATCCATTTATAGCAAAAATTTCATAACTTCATTTTTTCTGACAGCTGCATAGTATTCCATTGTGTAGATGTACCACAGTTACTTTATCCAGTCATCAGTTCTCGGGCATACTGGTTGTTTCCAGGTTCTGGCTATTGTGAACAGTGCTGCTATGAAAATAAAAGTGCGGATTGTGTTTCCGCTGTGCGTTTTGGCTTTCCAGGGTATATTCCCAGGAGCGGTATGGCTGGGTCAAAGGGGAGCTCAATTTCTAGTCTTTGGAGGAATGTCCATATTGTTTTCCAGAAAGGTTGTACAAGTCGACATTCCCACCAACAGTGTATGAGAGTCCCCTTTTCCCCACATCCACGCCAGCACTTGTTGCTTTTACCCTTTTGGATATGGGCCATTCTCTGTGGTGTGAGGTGATATCTCATTGTTGTTTTGATTTGCATCTCTCTGATGATTAGTGATGATGAGCATTTTTCATATGCCTTTTGGCCATTCGGATTTCTTCCTTGTTAAAGTTTCTGTTCATCTCCTCTCCCCATTTTCTAATGGGGTTGACTGTTTTTTTCTTATATAGCTGTACCAGTGCCTGATATATCCTGGATATTAACCCCTTATCAGATGGGTATTGGGTGAATATTCTTTCCCATTCTGTCGACTGTCTTTCTATCTTGGTCACTGTTTCTTTTGAGGTGCAGAAGCTCTTCAGTTTCATGTAGTCCCATATATTTATATTTTCTTCTAGTTGCTTTGTTAATGGTGTTGTTTCACCTTTGAAGATGTCTTTAGCATCGATGTCGTGGAGGGTTTTTCCTATATTTTCTTCAACATACTTTATGGATTCAGGTCTGACATTGAGATCTTTAATCCATTTTGAACTGATTTTTTGTGCAAGGTGTTAGACACAGGTCCAAATTCATTTTTTACATGTAGCTGTCCAGTTTTCCCAGCACCACTTGTTGAAGAGGCTTTCCTTACTCCAGTTTGGACTCTATGCACCTTTATCAAAGATTAACTGATCATGTCTTTGAGGGTGGGTGTCAGGATACTCAACTCTATTCCATAGGTCCACCGGTCTGTTTTTATTCCAGTACCACGCTGTTTTTATTACTGCTGCTTTGTAGTACAGTTTGAGGTTGGGAAAGGTGATGCCTCCCATCTTCTTCTTCCCAAGGATTGCTTTAGCTATCCGTGGGGGCTTATTATTCCATACGACTTTCAGAAGTGTTTGGTCAATTTCTTTAAAGAATGTCATGGGAATCCTTATAGGAACCGCATTGAATCTGTACAAAGCTCTAGGGAGTATTACCATCTTAACAATGTTATATTCTCCCCATCCATGAGCAGGGAATGTGTTTCCATTTCCTCGTGTCCTCTTTTATTTCTTGAAGCAGTGTCTTGTAGTTCTCTTTGTATAGATCCTTTACACACTTGGTTAAGCTGATTCCTAGGTATTTGATTTTCTGTGGCACAATTGTGAATGGAATCGATTTCTTAATATCCCTTTCTTCTCTTTCGTTATTTGTGTATAGGAAAGCCACCAACTTTTGGGTATTGATTTTGTACCCTGCCACTCTACTATACCTATCTATTGTTTCTAAGAGTTTTTGGGTCGAGAGTTTAGGGTTCTCTAGGTATAATATCATGTCATCTGCAAATAATGATAGCTTGATTTCTTCCTTGCCTATCTGGGTGCCCTTAATGTCCTTTTCTTCTCTGATTGCTATGGCGAGTACCTCCAGTACTATATTGAATAAAAAAGAGGTGAGAGAGGGCAACCTTGTCGTGTTCCTGATCTTAAGGGGAAGGCTTTCAATTTTTCCCCCATTGAGAATGATACTCGCTGTGGGCTTTTGGTAGATGGCTTTGACTATCTTGAGGAAGCTTCCTTCAATTCCCATTTTCTGGAGGGTTTTAATCATGAATGGGTGCTGGATCTTGTCAAATGCTTTTTTCTGCATCTATCGATAGGACCATATGGTTTTTATTTTTCTCTTATTGATGTGGATGTATTATGTTGATTGATTTGCGAATGTTGAACCATCCTTGCATTCCCGGGATGAATCCTACTTGGTCATGATGTATGATCTTTTTGATGAGTCTTTGGATTCTGTTTGCTAGTATTTTGTTGAAGATCTTAGCATCTGTGTTCATCAAGGAGATTGGTCTGTAATTTTCCTTCTTTGTATTGTCTCCCCCTGCTTTGGGTATCAGGGTGATATGCGCCTCATAGAAGCTGTTTGGGAGTGTTTCTGTTTCTTCTATTTCCTGGAAGAGCTTGAACAGGACTGGCAGTAGGTCCTCCTTAAAGGTTTGGTAGAATTCGCCAGTGAACCCATCTGGACCTGGGCTTTTGTTTTTGGGCAGACTTTTAATTACTGTTTCAATTTCCCCGATGGTGATAGGCTTATTTAGGTATTGAAGGTCTTCTTGTTTCAATCGTGGGAGGTTACAGGACTTCAGGAATTTATCCATTTCTTCTAGGTTCTCATGTTTTGTGGCATACAGGTTCTCAAAATAACCTCTGATGATCTTTTGTATTTCTGTTTTTTCTGTTGTGATGTCACCATTTTCATTTCTGATTCTGTTTATTTGGGTTCTCTCTTTCCCTGTCCTTACAAGTCTTGCCAGTGGCTTGTCGATCTTGTTTAATTTTTTCAAAAAACCAGCTCTTGGTTTCATTAATTTTTCGGATTGTTCTTTTGGTTTCCAGGTCGTTGATTTCCTCCCCTAAGTTTCACTATTTCCTTCCCTTCTGCCTGGGTTGGGCTTCCCTTGTTGGTCTTTTTCTAATATTTTCAGCTGTGGAGACCTCTGTAGTCTTTTTGCCATAAAAGCCCGAGTATTTCTCATAAGCACTGATAAGTATTTATGTCTGAACATTTGCATTAACTCCCTGCTTTGGGCCAAGATATAACTGTTTTAGCTGATCCAGAGACTCACAGACATGGGGCAGAGCTGCTACTGGCTCTCCCTGTGCCCAGCTGCTCCACGAGGCCTCCCGGGAGGGATGGCGGGTTCTAGCCCTGCCCCGCCACCCCAGCAGAGCCTCGCAACAAGCCAGACGACCCCCACTCCATGAGGGCCTCCATTTTCCACATCCGGACTTCCCTCTCATCAGAATTCCACCCAGCATACCAACCCTACGCTTTGCGCGGCCGCTTGCGCATGCAGTTCATCAATAAATGCTGGATTTAGAGGTGACTACAATAGAATGCCACCCGCACGGCAGAGCCTGGCAAGCTACCCGTGTCGTAT
This sequence comes from Cryptotis parvus, assembly GCA_021461705.1. Taxonomy (NCBI): domain Eukaryota; kingdom Metazoa; phylum Chordata; class Mammalia; order Eulipotyphla; family Soricidae; genus Cryptotis; species Cryptotis parvus. Next base: position 72,603 of record JAJIBD010006397.1, on the reverse strand, counting down.
TTGATATGCCAAATACCAGTAACAATTATAGACATCATTCCCATGGAATGGTTTGAGGCTCTTTATGTTCCTAGAGCAAGCAGGTGCCCTTGGGCTCTATTAGCATGAGACAGGACATATGGAGATGTTGCTGGTGCCTGCTCGAGCAAATAGATGATGAACGGGAAGACAGTGATACAGTGATTCTACATACTTTCACACAAAACTGGTTTGACTCAGACACGTTGTGAGGTATTTGGTCCCTATCTCATGAAATTGTTATAAGCTTTTATTATGTTCACTGTTGGTAATACCTGAGATCCTGTGCTAGATTTCAATTATTATATTATCCATAATAACTAGGGAGAAAGACTAAAATTTTATTCAAACACTGTGAGGTAGCAACATGCTACCCCTTAAAATGTCATCTCTCCCAGTTCATCTATTTATTAATAACAAATAAATAACCCAAGATTTTAAAAACTAAAAAAAAGTAAAACCCAATAAAACCTGAAACCAACAAACCAACCAATTAAAAAGTCCCTCACTTAAGCATGGACAAGTTGGAAAAAAATTGCTTAATACTTATAGGAGTTAACTCTTTATGGAAATGGCCATATTCAAAAAGCTTCTGCAGCTGCTTTCCCAAGGATCCAGGGAAATGTTAATGCCAGAGGGAGGAAATGGACAGCTGACAAGCAATATTCTTTTTCATATGGAAATGTTAAATTCTGTATGTTCCAGGACTTTGTTTCCTTCCTTTGCTCTACAGTTTACATTTCCTATACACAAAGACAAACTGATACCCAGGAAGCTCATTTCTCTACAGTGCTAGTTTTACACGCCTACTCTTCCGTAGTGCAAACACTCCCCGTTTATTCTTATGCAGGGACCTGAAATTTAATTTTCTGGATTAGAAAACACTTACATGGGCGCAGTTGTCAATGTCTTGGGTATAAATTTTTAGAGGAATGTTCTTCGGTGTATCTTTCTCTTTCTCTAGGTTGACATATCTAATCAGATGCAACATTGAGTCAGTTTTATTATAATAATTTATTCTTATATTTACTAAAATTTCCAGTATACTTATGTGCTTCGATGCACATAAATGCTTATTACAATTAAAATAGTACTTATGTGCTATTAAAAACTAATGGAAAGACATAGAAAAGTCAAATTACATTATTGGTTGAAAGAATGAAAAGTTCTTAGGCCATCAGGCAGGGGAACAACACAAGAACAGGAGATCCATTCACTCAAGTGAGGTCTGAGGAGCATCACCATGTTAAGGCACCTCCAGTTGATGTTTTCTCCTCACTATCTCCCTTTCTTCTTCAGAGGCAGAACCTGACTGATAAGTATAGGGAAGCCATGTCATATTTCACTAGACAGAACCAAAAAAAATGGCCTTTTTAGTTCTCTAGTGGAGTATAAATCTCAATTATCCCTAAACTTGGAAAGGGAGAGAGGGGAGAGAAGGTGAACGAACCAATAGGTCTAATGTATGAAACTAATCATTTTAGTCTGTCTGCTCAAAGATCAAGAATTATTTATTTTTGAGGTACTCAGCAGAAAACCTTTAATATTTAGAAAGTTAACAGTTTTTGCAGAAATTATTAGCTCCAAGAGGAGGTAGGAGACATGGAAAGGGATGAATAGAGTATTAATTTCTGTCTAAAATGGTCTAACCAAACTTCAGTGTTCTCCTTCCTAGAAAGTAAGATATACATGTAACATGAGAACATTGTTTACACTAATTAGTTGTATATAGTTTAAAAAGATTATTTTGAGGACAAATGAAAAATTTTTATGAAGGAAAGGGGAAAATACTTGGACAAATATTCGTAAGGTTCAATAATTTAACTATCAGTTAAAGATTAAAATGTATACTGAAGAATTACCTTTGCAATGAGGTAAACCATTTTTCTTTTTGCTCTACAGAGCTGTAATCAAAGAAAATGGAAAAAAATTAAATGACTATTAAATTTTAGAATAAACATATTTAAAATGAAACCATAAAATCCTTATGCTAATCTATACTAAGGATTATCAATGGAGATGTACTATCAACAGCTTGATGCTCTCTATGGGTTGTGTAATATTGCCATCTTGGTCGAGTCTGGAGAAGCTGCCAGTGAAAACCTCTCAAGAAAAATTATATAGTCAAGTCTATTAAATCCTCTAGGTATTTAATATAACTAAATCCAATTTAATAAAACTTGGATCCAAGACAGGCCCACTTTATGACTAACTGCTATTTTACAAGTGATATTATATCAGTAGGAAGTAGCTCTGATAATGGAGTAAGTACCTGATTTGACATTTAAAAAAAACTCAGGCAAACTTTATGCTCATGGGAAAAATTACTTAACAACACTGAGCTCCAATCCCTGTATATGTAAAATTGGCTACATAGCTCAGTGTTTGGTAGCCTCAGGTGCCAAATAAAAAGTATGGCTAATTGGAGCTTAGAAAGATGAAATAAAGCAGGTTGGAAAGAGAGTTCAGAAGTTCTTGTGCTGCATGAGCAAGGGCCCAGTTCAGTCACCACATATCAACCATGACTGCTGCCTGGTGGGGCAGCCTTGGTGTTTCCAGGATGGCTGGGCCTGAGCCTGGTCATCTGGGTGCCTGGCTGAGCATCACTGGGAGCAGCCCCTGGAACCGCCTCCTCCGAAATAAACACTGAGAAACTTGGCACATTGAGGAGCAAGTAAACTGAATATGAAATCTGTTTTTAGAAAAAAAAATTGTTCTACATATAAAAAGAAATGTGGTTTAATTATGCTCAAAGGAAACATTCTTAATTAGAGTAATTTGGTTAAGTTAAAATCACTGTTGGTTATTTATTTTGAAGTCACTGTTCTGTTAGCTTTTTTTCATTTTTCTTTTTGGTGGGGAGTGGAGGTAAAGGGACGCCCTGCAGTGTCAGGGGATCACCAGTACTGGGGACTGAGCATAGTCTTAAGTATCACCAGTACTGGGAACTGAGCATAGTTCTAAGTTACTTAGCTGAAGTGTCTAAGGAAACAAAGACCCCCTAAGAAAAGATTCTCTTATGTAATTGGGGAGGCTGGCCCCTAGGCACCAAGGATTTATTTAATGTTTTCTATTTCTCTGCTGAGATTTCTAATCTTTACAATCATTTCAGTTGGCTTTAACCAACAGAGCTATTAGTAAAAACAACTGCTGTCAACCTTTCCAACCAGTGGTAGACTAGTTTTTGCTTCCAAAGGGCTTTGAATGCATCCTGTGAGGAGTATAGATATAATTTATCTTTTTTGCTATTTGGGTCACACCTGGCAACGCTCAGGGGTTACTCCTGGCTGTACACTCAGGAATTCCTGACAGTGCCATATGGGATGCTGGGAATTGAACCTGGGTCAGCCATGTGCAAGGAAAATACCCTAGCCGCTGGACTATTGCTCCGCCCACATCCAATTTTTTTTGAGCTTCCCTTTCCCTACACTCCCTTGAAAAATCCCCCCTCCCCCTCACTTTCCAGTGAACCCGTATTGGCATTTCAGTCCTTCAGTCCAGAAAGAAAACTGGAATTCTGGTAGTAGTAGCCCCTGACCACCACTGTGTATAGATAGACTAACATGCCCTCCCCAAATAAAAAAATATGGTGGCATATAACACACTGAAACAAATGCTGGAATGGTTTGGGGGTATGCAATTGATTAAGACCACAGGTTTAAATTTGGGTGTACTCATCATGAACCAAAAAACTCATTCGCACATTCAGGATAAAAACAGCAGGATTTTCTATTCATATATTCCCCAACTCCATCCCAACTTTGGAACGACTCTTGGAAATCTATCCTTGATCTCTTGAAATAAATTTGTTCCTGCCATATCTCTCTAGTTCCCAGAGCAGAACTTGATAAACAGTTTGGTAAACCCATTATTTTGTTATTTTTTAGCATTGATTTTGTTCCTATGATTTACAAGGAATTCTAGAAAATTTGCGAGTACAGTTATTCCAATCAAACTGGACTATTTTGTAAGATGATTCAGTGATCCTGTGAAGTTCTAGCTCAGCAATTTAAAAAGATCAACTTGAAAGCTCGACATGCAATACACAAAGAAACGGGAGGATGGTGGGAAGTCCCAGGTTTGTGACCACTTATGTCCTCTTAAAAAGTCACTGGCCAAGACAGCTGACTCTGAAGTTCACCCTGATTTCATATTATAAGAGCTCTTTAGGAGAATCGAAGGCATACAAGTGTCTCTATGAGTGTGTCAAAAAAAGTTGTTACAAGTTTCATGCACAATCAGAATGAAATACTTTATATCATGAGGATAACAAAAATTAAATAGCTTTTTATTCTATCCTAGAACAGCTGTATAAATTGACTTGCATAGGAGCTAACCACGTAAACACAGTGAAAACTACAGTTCTTACCTGAACGTGGCAATAAAGTTTACAATGGGCCATCCAAATATAAATGACCTCATAGTGTTTAGATTTTTCTCACCCGTGTCTTCAATACATGTTGAAACCCACATGTCTGATACTCTCACCTTAAACTTTATTTTGTATTTGTTGTTGGATCTGGAAAGATAAAATCAAACAGGACTTTCTGTTATGTAATTTCTTAAATTTGATGGGAGCTCCTGTACTTGTATAAGAGGTTAGTTTTCGGATGTCATGGGCAAAACAAAAGTCCTTGTCATTATTTTCTTGTCAAGCACAGTAAATTAGAACATGGCCCTCAGTCTTTGAAATATTTGGTGCATTGGGCCACATGCCTGCATTCATGGTAGAAAATTGCTATTAAATGGCTTTTTAAAAAATATGTTGGACATTACATTTGGATCAAATAAAATTTTAAAATCATACTTGATTTTAAAATAAAATCATGGTTTCCTTGTAATATGCTTACTTCCAGAAGAATTAAGTAGGTGAACAAAATATTTAAAAGTTCCTTTTTAGAGTTTTTGTTCACAAGGCAGTCCCTTCTATTTCGATAGAATCAAAAAACAAAATAAAACCCACAAAGTCTAAAAGCAGAGCCCCAGACTAAAGTGAAAAGAAAAGAATTTAGAAAATTTTAAGTAGAGTCAACGTAACTAATATTCATCTCTGGGGATGGAGAACATGATCTATTTAATCCAGCAATAAAATTTATTTCTGACAATATCTATATAATCTCCTCCCATCCCAAATGCTTAGAACCATATTTAAAACCTCCTTGTCTCTTGACCTAATTCAAAGATGTAACTAACCCTTATTAAGGAACAGAAACTGAAACAGGCAGGAGAGAATGCCCAGGGAAGCTTGACTTCCTATCATTCAGAACCACCTGCAGAAATACTCAGAGCTTCAATTGAAATCATAGCTACTTCAAATGAAGTACCCCTTAAAAGTCTTCTAATTCATGGCATATTTAAAACCGAAACTTCCCACTAGAATTTATAAAATAAAGAAGACTCTCTGTGCTCTTCCTATAGGGCACAGAGAATGCTACCTCCCACATGAAGTGCCGGAGAGGGGGCACAAGCCTTCTTCCCTGTATTTCAAGAATTTTTATCCAATCGTTGTGACTCTTCTTATACAGATTTCATGATACAATTTAATAATAAAAATTTTATTTCTTGTTGACAATTATTTAGGCAATAAAACTGGAACCACACATCTCCGGGAAGATATATTTACATTTGCTGTAATTGTTTTGCATCGTCTAATGCAGTCTCTTTCTCCAGCAGCTATTGCACATACTATGTGTTGGAATGTCTATCTCTATTGACCTGTAGAAAAAGTCAGTCTAGAGATTCTTACCCTAGACCACCCCCTCTCCCCCAGCTCCTGACAAACACCAAGGAGTTGCCTAACTGTGGACAAAACTTTTATAGTTTTTGATTTCTCAGGTATCATTGAAAGACTAAAAGCAATTTCCAAATGGAGTCTACAGATGAACTGAAGAAATGTGGGATGTAAGGCATGAATTTATCTACCGACTAGGTTACTCAATGAGAAATAAAATCATTTCAACAAATGAACTGATGGAGCATTGCAACCCAGTCCTCTATCTACAAGTGAGAAGTGAAAAGAAACATACTACTTTTAGGGGGCTGCTTACCCTTTCTTAACTGCTTCTTGTTTACAGAAAAAAAATGTTCTTTAGTATAAGAAAGATCTATAAATATTACCTGAATGTTTATAAGAATGATCATAGGAGCAACTCTCTGAAAAACCGGACAAACTTGTGCATGGCAGCAATAAGGATGAGCTCTTCAAATATTTCTGTTCTCTCTCAAGGGTCTTGGGATAATGCCCCACCTCTACCCATATTAACTTAGTACATTCACACTTTTTTATCATCATACTTGGTGATGCTCAGGGGCTACTCCTGACTCTGTACTCAGGAATTACTCCGGTGGTACTCAGGGATGCTGGGGATCAAACCCTGGTCGGCCAAGTGCAAGGCAAACGTCCTACTCACTGTACTATCTCTCTGGCCCCACTCACACTTTTTAATATCCCCAGTTCATGTAGTAAAATTCTCAAACTAATCTTCCATGAATTAAATTTCTTATGTAAGAACAGTCAGTGGACAAAGATCTTGATACTTCATTAAAACATTTTGATATAAAGAGTCATCAAACACATCAGCAGAGTAGATCTAAGTGAAAAGGGCCACTCAGTGAGGAGTGAGTAAAAGAAGTAGGCACAGACTCCACCAATATATTTCCAACAATTTCAGAGAAGGAAACAAAATTTTGAAAATGATTTTTATATAAACATTTTAATATGATTTTTGTATCTCTTTTTTAGGGAAAAACAGGTCATATAGGTAATAGAAATATTCAGAACAAAAATGAATTGCAATAAGAAAACAAAGGGTCTTCTACTCTAAATTTTGTTCTTACTGCTTATGGGGAAAAAACCCCAAATGGTGAAAAATACTTCTGAAGAGTTGAAAACTTGTTATAGCATTTAGGGTCCTAAAGTATAGTGAGTAGTAAGTATAGTATTTTATTAAGTAGTAGCAGTTGTTGTTTTCTTGTCTGCCTCCAGTCTGAGCCCAAAGTCCTGCGTCTAATGAGTACAAGATAGAAAAGCAAAAAGGAGAAGCCATGATGAATGGCTTCAGAATTTAAGTGGTATATATATACAAAATGGAATACTATGCAGCTATAAGAAAAGATAAAACATTGAAATACAACACGGATGGAACTAGAGTGTTGCTCATGCTAAGCAAAATAAGTCAAAAAGGAGCCCAAATACTGATGATCACATTGGGCCACCTTCTTCACTACACCCCAATGTTTATGGCCCAGCATAAATATGGCAGAGACCTAAACAAGCAATTTAATGAATAAGCAGTTTAAATAAATACATTTTCTGAATAAACAAACATAAAACTCACATTAGCCCATAGCTAGAAATGGGGATGTCTGCTTACAATAAGTTTTGGGTAGAAACATAGTTTAGTGGCAATTCTGTTTTATAATACTAACTACCTTATGCATTCTACTTACTTAAGTTTTGTGACGATGAATAGGTCGTCATAGAGGAAAAGGTGACGATTGTGCTTCAGAAGGCCTCTTTTCAACTCAACCTGGCAGTCCATGAGTAATTTTCTCTCGGGACTAACAAAGGGTAGGTAATTATTGGGGTCCAGGTACGAAGAAGGACTATCCCTGTAATTAAACAAACACCATAATCTTTAGTCAAACAATTAAACAAATAAATTTCTACAAAATCACAGTTTCTAGTGGTCATATTCAAAAGTCTCTGTTCCCCAGTGCAATGGTTCATCCCCTGAATATATTTATTTATTTATTTAGGGAAGCTTGTCTTTTAATTTTTGCCCCCTCAGTTTGAATGGGAGACAGTTTCCTTTAAAGTTTAATTAGCTTATTTTAAAATCAGTAAGGGCTGGGACATTTTGAACTCTCACACCAGCCTGTCTCCGCCTCAGGTATTCTTCCTGGGAGGTGTGGCTGGCCGGACGGGTGCCTAGAGTCATGGTAGAGGCCCAGGCCTCGGTAAAATGTGGAACTATAACCCCCAGAAGTCTGAGAAGAAGTGGAAGTAAACGGACATTTTGAACTCTCACATCGGCCTGTCTCAGCCTCAGGTATTCTTCCCAGGGTGGGGGGGCGCTGGCTGGCAGGTCGGGCACATGGGGTCATGGTAGAGCCCCAGGCCTCAGCAAAGGTGGAACTACAACCCCCAGAAGTCTAAGCAGAAGCAGAAGTAAACGGACATTTTGAACTCTCACACCTGCCTATCTCCGCCTCAGGTATTCTTCCTGGGGGTGCGGCTGGCTGGGCGGGTGCCAGGGGTCGTGGAGGAGTCCCAGGCCTCGGTAGAAGGTGAAACTACAACCCCCAGAAGTCCAAGCAGAAGCGGAAGTAAACATTTTGAACTCTAACACCGGGTCTGCCTCCGACCCAGGTACTCTACTGGGGGGGGTGTGGCTGGCGGCCACATATTAATACAAAAAACAAGGAAATTCAACAACAAGGGAAGATAATATCTTCAAGAAAAAGAAACAGCACTCTAGAGGAATCTATCCCTAAACACCGCAACACCATGGGGAAACAACGCAGATCCCCAGTTCAAAGAACAGATGAAGATATCAACCCTGAAGACTCAAAAAGAATGCAGACATGCATAATCTCCATGACAAAGAATTCAGAGAAGAAATGGTTAGGATGTTTAAGGAGCTAAAGGAAAAAATGAAACATATGTCCAATAAAATACAGGAGAACATAAACGATGCAGTTGAAAGGGCAGTCGATAAATTATGGGAGGAAATGAGAGCAGAAATGAGAACCATGCAAACAGAAATATCAACACTTAAAAACTCAGTAGATGAAATGAAAAACACAATAGTGGCTCTCAACGGTAGGATGACAGCAGCAGAAGAGAGAATCAGAGCGACTGAAGATGAGCTGCAGAAAGTACTCAGGCAACTACATAAGATGGAAAAAGACCGGAAAATGGATCAGCAACAGAACAGAGAACAATGGGATGAAGCCAGGCAGAACAACATAAGAATCATCAGAGTCCCAGAGGGACAGGAAAGTAACCCCAAGGAAATTAAAACAGTTAAAAACATCCTTGCTGAAAAGTTCCCCGAGTTAAAGGATGAAGGCATCCAGATCCAAGAAGCCCGACGCATACCGGCAAGAAGAGACACCAATAGAAAGACCCCAAGACACATCCTAGTCAAAGTAATGGATGCCATAGAGAGAGACATAATTCTTCAGGCAGCAAGATCAAAGAAGGAAATTGTATACAAAGGAGCATCCATTCGACTTTCAGCAGACTTCTCAGAAGACACCCTCCAAGCCCGAAGGCAGTGGTGGGATATAGTAAAAAAACTTAATGAAATGAATGCCTCAGCAAGAATTCTTTATCCAGCTAAACTCTCACTCAGATTTGAAGGACAGTTATACAACTTCTTGGATAAACAACAGCTTAGGAACTTTGTAAACTCAAAACCAACCTTAAAAGAAGGACTGAAAGATCTACTCTAAGACGAGACAAACCCAAAATAACACAAAACCTATACAGAAAAAATGGCACAAAAATCCCATGACAATTACCTTTCTCAATGTCAATGGTCTAAATGCACCAGTTAAGAGACACAGAGTGGCAAAATGGATCAAAAATTTGAATCTGACATTCTGCTGCCTTCAAGAAACACACCTGAACAATTGGAGCAACAGCAGGCTCAAAATAAAAGGCTGGAAAACAATCCTTCACTCAAACAACCCCTCCAAAAGGCCGGGGTGGCCATACAGGTATCCGACAACATAGAATTCAGGCTGAAGAAGGTCAGAAGGGACAGTGAAGGTCACTTCTTAATATGCAAGGGATACATATATCAGGAAGAAATCACGCTACTAAACATATATACACCCAACGAGGGGCCAGAAAAATACCTAAAACAACTACTAATAGATTTCAAAGAAGACATTGACAGTAACACAGTTGTAGTTGGAGACTTCAACACTGCTCTATCAACTCTGGATACATCAACAAGATTGAAACTTACCAAGAAAATACTGGCCCTAAAAGAAGAGATGGAAGAAAGAGGGCTGGTAGACATGTACAGGACATTTCATCCCCAAAAAGCTGAATATGCTTTCATCTCTAGTGAACATCGAACATACTCCAAGATAGATCACAGGCTGAGCCATAAATCATGCCTCCATAAAATCAAGAAGATAGAACTTGTGCCAACTATTTTTTGGAGACCATGATGCACTAAAAATAGAAGTTAATCATACACAAAAAATACACAAAAATACCAAGCACTGGAAACTAAATAGCTCACTGCTGAACAACCAGCAAGTCATAAAAGAGATCAAAGAGGAAATCCAGGGGCTGGAGCGATAGCCCAGCGGGTAGGGCATTTGTCTTGCATGTGCCGGCCCATGCTGGCCTGGGTTCGAGGCCCTGGCATCCATATGGGTCCCTGAGCACTGCCAGGAGTTATTCTTGAGTGCAGAGCCAGGAGAAACCCCTGAGGATTGCCGGGGGTGATGCAAAAAGAAAAAAAGAGGAAATCAAAAGATTCCTTGAAACAAATGAGACTGAAGACAACTGAAGACACGAATTACCAGAACTTGTGGGATACAGCAAAAGCAATATTAAGAGGCAAGTTCATAGCTCTTCAATCATTCATCAGAAAAGAAGAAAAAGCCATCACAAAGAATCTGACTTCACAACTTAAGATCTTAGAGAGTGATCAACAAAAAGAGCCCAACCCAAGCAGAAAGAAAGAAATAATAAAACTTAGAGCAGAAATCAATGAGATGGAATGTCAAAAAAAACAATCTAGAAGATCAACAAAATCAAACGTTGATTCTTTGACAAAAAAAAAAAAAAACAAGATTGACAAACCACTTGCAAGACTTGTAAGAAAAGGAAAAGAGAGAACCCAAATAAATAGAATCAGAAAGGAAAACGGGGACATTACAACAGAAACAACAGAAATTCAAATGATCATCAGAGATAACTATGAGAACCTATATTCCACGAAACAAGAGAACCTAGAAGAAATGGACAAATTCCTGAAATCCTATAGTCTCCCAAGTCTGCAACAAGAAGATTTGGAATACTTCAACAAACCTATCTCCATCGAGGAGATGGAATCGGTAATCAAAAGTCTCCCCAAATACAAAAGCCAAGGTCCAGATGGATTCACCAGTGAATTCTACAAAACCTTAAAAATAGGACCTACTCCCAATCCTTTTCAAGTCTTCTGGAAAATTGAAGAAACAGAAACACTCCCAAATAGCTTTTACCAGGCACATATCACCCTGATACCCAAAGCAGACAGAGATGTCACAAAAAAGGAAAACTACAGACCAATCTCCCTGATGAACACAGATGCTAAGATCTTCAACAAAATACTAGCAAATAGAATCCAAAGAGTCATCAAAAGATTATACACCATGACCAAGTGGGATTCATCCTGGGAATGCAAGGATAGTTCAACATCCGCAAGTCAATCAACATAATACATCATATTAACAAAAAAGAAAATAAAAACCATATGATCATATCAATAGATGCAGAGAAGGCATTTGACAAGATTCAACACCCGTTCATGATAAAAACTCTCTGTAAAATGGGTATTGAAGGAATCTTTCTCAATATAATCCAGGCCATCTGCTACAAGCCCACAGCGAGCATCATTCTCAATGGGAAAAAACTGAAAGCCTTCCCCTTAAGATCAGGGAAATGACAAGGCTGCCCACTCTCACCACTTCCCTATTCAATATACTACTGGAAGTACTTGCCATAGCAATCAGGGAAGAAAAAATACATTAAGGGCATCTGGATAGGAAGGGAAGAAGCCAAGTTGTCACTATTTGCAGATTGACATGATATTATTACCTGGAAAACCCATAACTCTCTACCAAGAGTATCCTAGAAATAATACTTTCCTATAGTAGAGTGGCAGGTTACAAAAATCAATACCCAAAAGTCAATGGTCTTCCTATATGCAAACAGCGAAAGAGAAGAAAGGGACATTAAAAAAACTATCCCATTCACAGTTACACCGCAGAAAATCAAATACCTAGGAATCAGCTTGACAAAGAATGTAAAGGATCTCTACAAAGAAAACTACAAAATGTTACTTCAGGAAATAAAAAGGACATGAGGAAATAGAGACATTCCCTGCTCATGGATTGGAAGGATTAACATTATCAAAATAGTAATACGCCCCTAGAGCTTTATACAGATTCAATGCAGTCCCTATAAAGATACCGGTGATGTTCTTCAAAAGAAATTGAACAAACACTCCTGAAATTTGTATGAAATAATAAACCCCCATGAATAGCCAAAACAATCCTTGGGAAAAAGAAGATGTGAGGTATAACTTTCCCCAACCTCAAGCTTTACACAGAGCAGTTGTAATTAAGACAGCATGGTATTGGTATAGAGATAGACACGGAGACCTATGGAATAAAATTGAATATCCTGAAACACAATCTTAAATATACAACCACTTAATCTTCGATAAAGGAGCAATAATATTAAGTGGAGCAAAGAAAGCCTTTTCAACAAATGGTGCTGGGGAAACTGGGCAGCTACCTGTAAAAAAATGAACTTAGACCTCCTTCTAACGCCATGCACAAGAGTCAGATCAAAATGGATTATAGATCTCAACATTAGACATGAATCTATAAGGTGCATCAAAGAAAACAGGGGAAAATGCTCCTACGACATCGAAACTAAAAGTATCTTTAAAGAGACAACACACCACTGACCAAGCAAATGGAAGCAAAGATAAACAAATGGGATTATATAAAATTGAAAAGCTTCTGCACCTCAAAAGAAATGGTGACCAAGATACAAAGACAATCCACAGAGTGGGAAAGGATATTTGCCCAATACCCATCTGATAAGGGGTTAATATCCAGGATATATCAGGCACTGGTAGCACTTCCCAAGAACAATACAGCCAACCCCATCAAAAAATGGGGGAGAAGAAATGAACAGAAGCTTCCAAAAAGAAGAAATTTGAATGGCCAAAAGGCATATGAAAAAGTGTTCTTCATCATTAATTATCAGGGAGATGCAAAGGGCATCAAAGAAATAGCTAAAAGGACAAAGAACCTCCATCTCTGGGCACATCTCTTTGACTCCACTGTTCTCCCTTCATTAACATATGCCTCAGAGACCTGGGCCCTAAGAAAGCAGGATGAGAATGCAATTTGGGTCTCCCAGAGAGGAATCGAAAAGAGCTATGCTTGGGATATCACACCTCACTCAACTGAGAGATGGAATCCGAATTCTGACCTCTGTCGCTATTCCAGAATCAGGGATGCTGTCTTGTTTGACAAGGCACCGAAAATCAGATGGGTTGTACATGTAATGCGATTTGCAGAAGACCGCTGGACTAGAGCCGTTACTGACTGGATCCCACGGGATGTCAAAAGATCACGTGGCCGCCCACCTACAAGATGGTCAGACTTCTTTGTCAAGACCCTGAAGGAACGATTTCAGGCTCTTCATATTCCTAAATCAACCAGATGCCATTGGGCTACATTGGCACGTGATAGGGTCCAATGGAAATGTTATTGGCGCCCAGCAAATCGATGAATAACAGGATTCAAGTGATCAAGTGATCAAGATATTTATGTCATGCAAATACATGCAGTCATTCTATATCTGTCTCTCTCCTTCTGGCTAATTTCACTCAACAAGATCCTCTCCATGTCCATCCATTTATAGGCAAATTTCATAAATTCATTTTTCCTAACAGCTTCATAGTATTCCATTGTGTAGATGTAGCAAAGTTTCTTTATCCAGTCATCAATTCTCGGGCACACTGGTTGTTTCCAGATTCTGGTTATTGTGAATAGTGCTGCTATGAACATAACAGTAGGGATGGTGTTTCCACTGCTTATTTCTGGCTTCCCAGGGTATATTCCCAGGAGTGTTATGCCTGGGTCAAATGGGAGTTCAATTTCTAATCTTTGGAGGAATATCCATTTAGTTTTCCAAAAAGGCTGTACCAATCGATATTCCCACCAACAATGAATGAGAGTTCCCCTTTCCCCGCCCACGCCAGCACTAGTTATTCTTGCTCTTTTGGATTTGTGCCAGTCTCTGTGGTGTGAGATGATATCTAGTTGTTGTTTTGATTTGCATCTCTCTGATGACTAATGATGATGATCACTTTTTTCATATGTTTTTTGGCCATTCAAACTTCTTCCTTGTCGAAGTTTCTGTTCATTTCTTCTCCCCATTTTTTGATGGGGTTGACTGTTTTCTTCTGGTAAAGTTCTACCAGTGCCTGATATATCCTGGATAGTAACCCCTTATCAGATGGATATTGAGTGAATATTCTTTTCCATTCTCTGGACTGTCTTTATATCTTGGTCATTGTTTCTTTTTGTCTCTCTGGCTAATTTAACTCATCATGATCCTCCATGTCCATCCATTTATAGGCAAATTTTATAACTTCATTTTTTCTGACAGCTGCATATTATTCCATTGTGTAGATGTACCACAGTTTCTTTATCCAGTTGTTTGTTCTTGGGCACTCTGGTTGTTTCCAGATTCTGGCTATTGTGAATAGCCCCTAAATAATTTAAATCTATTGACACACAGAAGTCCTTAATATTTGATTAGGGAAAAATTTCAAACAGTTGAAATTTTATAATAAACACATGTATTCCCCAACTTAAATTTAACCATTAAAAATGTTAAAATGTTACTAATTTGTTGTAAAATGAGTTTCAACATAAACATTCACCTGTGTAATTTGAACCTAATCAGGACACAGAATGGCATATTTTCACTCCAAACATTTCTCCAGTGTTACATAAACTAGATTTTTTAAAGTTATTTTTTCAATATAGGCCAAGCTCTATTTGCTCAGAAGTCTTCTAGTGACAAATCTTTAAGAGATCCTTTTTCTTTCCTCCCAAATAGCCCAAACAAGCAGATTTTACCTGGTTTGCATACTCTATAAAACTACATCCAGTATCTGGTGGCCACTGATCTGGCCGGTCTTGTGATAAGTCCCCAAGTCACTACTGCCTTATGGCACTCTCTGACCTGCAGATTCCCACTCTTACTATTCCTACATAGAAATCCCACCTCCAGAGATGCCCTCTGGGATCCATTTTACCTGAGTAGTTCTTTGTATCCTTATTTTCTGGGTAGTGGTCATATGACAATAAGCTCTTGAGAGTCTCATGATATGCAGATTTCTCTTTTCAAGCATGCCTGCTCACTAGTCTTAACCTTTTCCCTGATTGACAACCCTCCTCAAATTCCTTATATAAGTTATTTTTCATACATTACCAAAACAACAATTCTGTATTCCCTGCCCCTGCCACCAAAGATTAACTTTGTCTGTACTAAAGATGTTTTTGATTTGTTTTGAGTACCATACCTGCCAGTGCTCAGGGCTTACTCCTGGCTATATGCTCAGGGGCCATTACTGACATTGCTTGGAGACCATATGTGGTACTGGGGATGGAACCCAGTTCAGCTGTGTGATAGGTGGAGAACCTTATCCATGGTACTAACTGAACCCTACACTTGATCACTTGATCACTTGACATCCTGTTATTCATTGATTTGCTCGAGCAAGCACCACTAATATTTCCATTTTACTCTATCCAGTGCCAGTGTAGCCCAATGGCATCTGGTTGCTTCAGGAATACAAAGAGCCTCAAACCGTTCATTCAGGGTCTTGATGAAGAAGTCTGACCATCTCTTGTAGGTGGGCGGCCACGTGATCTTTATAAATGGAACCAGTAGGTATTCTTTTTGTACAGATATCTATTCAAATGTTTTGAGGAATAATTCATAGTGTTACATTTAAGGGCTGGGGAGACAGCAGAAATGTCTAAGTGCATGTTTTGCAGGCATGAAGCCTGGGTTTGAGTCCAAGCACTGCATCCTGAGCACCACCGAAATGACTTCTGAGCACCGTCAGGTGTGGCAAAACTCCTAAGTCCCCAAATTTATCTATAATTATTTCCTTTATTGCTAATGAGTGTTCCAATGAATATATATGTTTATCATCATTTCTAAAATGCTATCCTATATTTTTAATTGTATTATAACACAGTGAGATGGACATTTACAAAGCTGTTTATGATCGGGTTTCAGTCATACAACCATTATATTTCCCGCCACTGCACATATATCACCACCAATGTCCCCAGATTCCCTCCCCTCCTCCAGCCTGCCTCTAGAGGAGGCACTTTTCCTTTTCTTCTCATCTCTGTCTCTCTCTCTCTCTTCCTCCCTTCTCTTACGCATTGTGGCTTGCCATACATACATAAAATATTGATCACTTGATCACTTGAATCCCGTTATTCATCGATTTGCTCGAACAGGCGCCAGTAACATTTCCATTGGATCCTATCACGTGCCAATATAGCCCAATGGCATCTGGTTGATTCAGGAATATGAAGAGCCTCAAACCATTCCTTCAGGGTCTTAACAAGGAAGTCTGACCATCTTGTAGGTGGGTGGCCACGTAATCTTTTGACATACCATGGGATCCAGTCAGTAACGGCTCTAGTCCAGCGGTTGTCTCCAAATCACATTACATGTCCAGCCCATCTGATTTTCGAAGCCTTGGCAAATGAGACAGCGTCCCTGATTCTGGAATAGCAACGGAGGTCAGAGTGAGACGTGATATTCCAAGTATAGCTCTTTCAATGCCTTTCTGGGAGACCCGAATAGCATTCTCATCCTGCTTTCGTAGGGCCCAGGTGTCTGAGGCGTATGTTAATGCAGGGAGAATGGTGGAGTCAAAGAGATGTGCCCAGAGCCGGAGGTTCTTTGTCCTTTTAGCTATTTCTTCAATGCCTTTGAAGGCATTCCATGCCACTCTCTTCCTCCTGCGCAGCTCAGGTTTTAGGTTGTGCATCATGTTGACTTCTCAAACTAGGTACACATAACTGCTGCATTCAGAGATGTTTGTTCCATTGAGAGTGAATGGGGCCTCAGGAACTAGTTCATTTCTCATGAGCATAGTTTTCTACAGATTCAGCTGTAGACCTACCTTTCCACATTCTTGGTCAAAGTCAGCCAGCATTTGTGCTGCTTGGCTAATGTTTTATGTTATTAGAACGATGTCATCAGCGAAGCGGAGGTGGTAGTTGCAGACCATCTATCTTCACTCCCATTCCTTCCCATTCTAATTGTCTCATGATGTTCTTGAGGGTGGCGCTGGGAGTTTTGGTGAAATGGTATCACCCTGTCAAACCCGCTCTTTTGACATCAATGATCACTTCTTTGTAGAATGGTGAGATCCTGGTGGTGAATCCGTAATACAGCTTACGAAGGATCTTGATGTATTGGGTTTGAACGCCCTGTTTGACTAGGGCTTCGATGACTGCTTCAGTCTCCACAGAATCAAAGGCTTTCTGTAGATCAATGAACGTGAGACAGAGCTGCATCTTGTACTCCCTACAAACCTCAATGAGCTTGATTACAGTGTGGATATGGTCGATTGTGCTGAATCCTTTCCGAAACCTGCTTGCTCGCATGGTTGTCCTTCATCTAGTGTTCTGCTAATCCTGTTCAGGATGACTCATGTAAACAGCTTGTAGATGACGGACAACAGGCAGATGGGGCGGTAGTTGCCGATGTCGTGCATGTCTCCCTTCTTGAACAGTAGAACTGTCCTGCTGGTTTTCCATTGGGAGGGCACCTTGCATTCGGACAGGTAGAGTGTGAAGAGCCGAGCTAGTGTATTGATGAGTACTGACGGCAGATACTTCAGGTGTTCGGGTCTGACTTTTGTCTGGGCCAGTTGCTGTTCCCTTCTTTACCGACGAGATGGCATATCGGATTTCAGAAGGGAGAATGTTGGGAATGACATATCCATCCTGTGGAATTTGGTATGTGGGCAGGTGGATGTGGCTATCAAAGAGATTTGAGTAGAAGTCCTGGATGATCTTCTCCATTGCCTTTCTGGAAGATGTGATAGATCCATCAGGGCGTCAGAGGGCAGTCATCGTGGGTCTTATAGTTGGCAAAGGACAGGCGGGCGGGTGCGAATGCTTTTCCCGGCCTCTGCTGCATCTTCCAGTATTTCTGTTCTTCTGTCTTTGAGGTCTTCTTTTATCACTTCTCTGCACTGTTTAGCAAGCTTGGACGTTAGCATTTGGTCTCCTGAGGCTCGCTCCTTGCCACGTTGGCGAATGAGCTCAAGAGTTTCTGAAGACAAGTGTCCTTTTGTGTCTTTCTCTCGGCATTCTTCGCACAATCATGCAGGTGCTGAACCAGTCGGTTGTATTCTTCATCGATGTCGTCAATGATGGTATCTTCCCATGTTGCTGCAATGGTGCCAAAGAGTTCCCAGTTGGTGGTCGTTCTGGGAGTTCTCTTCTTAAACTTTGCAGCTTTTTCTCCCCATTGTGAGAAGTAGAATTTTTGCACGAAGGAGATGGTGGTTCGATCCTGTTTGGAATTTGGGGACGACAGCAACATCGGTCAGACAAAACCGTCGATTGAAGTTGATGTAGTCAATTTCATTGTGGAACTGTCCGCCAGGAGATTCCCATGTCCAATGTTTCACTTCAGCCTTCTGAAACTGTGAGTTCCCATGAATAGTCTTGGTGGACATGATGAACTCAGATAATCTCTTACCCTGTTCGCTCCAATCTAGGCCATGGGTCCCGATGTGGAGTTCTTCAGCCGATCTTCTCGGTCCTATCTTGGCATTAAAATCACCGACTATTATCTTGTAGAAGGTATGATCTTTTTTATAGAACTCCTCCAATTCCATGTAGAATTTCTCAATTTCATCGTCTTTGTATGTGGATGTTGGTGCATAGACAATGAAGATAAAATTCCTGGCAGTGGGCCACATCTCATCAAGTGTAATCGTCCTAATCGGTTTGTTAGGCATTCAAATGAATCAAAGTTGACAGCCATGTTCGTGTTGACAAGGACACCAATGCCACCGACGCCTCTTAAGTAACATAAAATATTACTTTTAATTATAATGATAGAAGCATTAGACAGAAGCATATTTAAGCTAAACATCCTCAAACTATTACTAACAGGATCAGCCAGTAAGTTTGTCTTTGAGGACCATATGACTTTTGTTGTCAATTTACCTAGCTTTGTCCTTATATCACAATATCAGTCATAAATAATGCATAAATGACTAAGTGTGATGACTTGGATCCGGATCCAGAAAAACTTTATTTATTTACATAAGCAGGCAGTCTGTATTGTATGGCATGCTGATCCCTAGTTAAATATTTCTAGTAGTTTAAATGTGTATCAAGACTAATACAAGACAATTAAGGAAATTTTTGGCTAGAAGTTAGCATATGTCAAAGGCTTAGAATTTATTAAAGAAATGGTTTTCTATTTAAAGCAATTAAAATGAGTTTCATAAATAATAACTTTGTTCTCCACAAAGTTCTCCGACAATATTTTCAGATAAACCTGATGGATGGAGAGAATCTATAAAAAAAGTTAAAATAAATTTTCTCTTTTAGTATTTATCAATACAGTCTGTAGTATTTATCTACAGTCTGTTCAAGATCTAAAAGTATAGCAAGGGGTGGCTTATGACTTTAGCTTGTTAAATACTGGTTAAAAAAATCCCCCAACATTCATACAGTACTCTGAAGTAAAAATAAACATCTCAGCACTCACATAATTTAAAAAAAGATCTGTTATGAAAGGAAAAAAAGTGCACAAATAACCATGTTTTAAAAACTACAATCTTAATCAGTGTTTCTTACTTCAAAATGTATTTCTCAATTATGTGATTCTGAAGTGTTTATTTTTATTTTGAGTGCAGCATAGATGTGTTTATTTTAGGCTCAGAATATGGAAATGGGGAGGAGGGCAAGATAATAACCTTCTATTTGGCCTCTTAATATAGTGTCATTAGGATTTGTAAGTTATAATTAACAAAGCTAAAATGATCTAACAAATACAAGCTAAATCTGAAAATCAGCCTGATGCCTGCTTATCGTGTATTAACATTACATTTTCAAATCGGTTTGGAAAACAATTATGAAAGGCAGAAAGAAGTTTTAGGACCATAATGTTTCAGTAGATAGTAGTTCTCATGTAAGTTCCACAGCCATATTTCCTCATGTATATTACAAACTCATCCAAAAAGTGAGTCCATTTTTGCTATGATTTTAAAGTCTTAGGTACAATATTAGCACTCATATCTAGGTACAGTTTGCTTTATCTTAAATCACACACAAATACACACATACAACCCATGAAAGTTAGGAGTAATTCTTGGAGTGGAATATCTGTGCTTAAAAGTGGCAGTCAGAGTAGGATGACAAGTACTGGAACAAACCTTGGCCCAACATACTCATATCTTCCAGGAAGCTCTCAAGTGGACCTTTGGCATTTCTTCTCTAACCA
Organism: Cryptotis parvus; assembly: GCA_021461705.1. Classification (NCBI taxonomy): domain Eukaryota; kingdom Metazoa; phylum Chordata; class Mammalia; order Eulipotyphla; family Soricidae; genus Cryptotis; species Cryptotis parvus. Next base: position 52,259 of record JAJIBD010006397.1, on the reverse strand, counting down.
GCACTTTGAATCTGCCTAGTCTTTCCTTAAGTATTGGCATTTTATATCTCTTGAGTATATGATTCTTGTATTATTTGTAACCCTATTTGTAACAGAGATAAGGGCTGTCTTTGCTGGGTGCCTGCCATGTGCCAAACACTGGATAAGAAAATCAGATAAGTAACACAATGAACACATCCTGTGTGTTAAGCATAATAAAAGGAATGGAGAGTTTTGAGACATTTAATTTGCCATGTTTAAATGTGCACAAAAAGAGGGAAAAATCAAAGGCTCTATCCAAGCTAGGATCGGTCAGAGACAGGGAAAGTTTCTTGGAAGAACTAGGATCTTGAATTACAGGCTAAGGAAGGAGGGGCAGTGTGAAGAGAAAAGAAGAGCCAGCATGTGCGTTGTCTTTAAATAACCAGCATGTTCAGAAAGGCCGAACTGGCAGGGTGTTAGGAAGAGGAGCATCAGACGAGGAAGGGCATGGATGTTTTACCTATGGCACTTGGAATTTATTTAAAAATTTTAAGGGTTTTAATCAGGATACTGTGTTGGTAATATTCTAAAGAAAATAGAGGCAGGGCAGGTTAGAGACAGTAAGGAAGCCCTTTCATAATTCATTGCATTCAATTATGTCATAAGCCTGAGTTGGCAGGAAGAATAGAAGTTATAGAAAAAAAGCATATTGAAGAGATTAAAAAATCTGTAGATTAAAATCTCCAATTTGATTAGTTACTGAGAATTGAAAAGGGGTTAGAAGTGACCAAGCCAAACCAAAAAAAAAAAAAAAAAGAACTACTTTGTAAATTTATTTTTTGCATTCAACAAATTCCTGCTATCCATATGGTGGCATGCCCCCAAAATGATGAAGTTATAGAATAAACGCATTAGATTTCTCTTTGACTTTTGTGGAACTTTGAGTGTTCAAGAACTACTTTGTAAATTTATTTTTGCATTCAACAAATTCCTGCTATCCATATGGTGGCATGCCCCAAAATGATGAAGTTATAGAATAAACGCATTAGATTTCTCTTTGACTTTTGTGGAACTTTTGAGTGTTCTCACATGACCAGCTCTCATTTGACACTCCCTGTCATTACTACACAGTTCAATCTGCAGCGGAGGTTGAAAATCACAGCCACAGTCATACTTTGGCTCACACAATACTCAAAATCCTCTGACTCCAATGTCTGGGTCACCACAGTTCCCCTGTTCCTTTTGACACCATAGGAACTTATTTCTTCTTTGGCACAAAAGCTACAATATATATTTAAAAGCAGATCAGGAGAGAGTCCCTCCTACTGGAAACAGCAACTAACAATTTATGCTTGGCAAGTAGGAAGAACTACTAATTTCATCTGTGTTACTGTCTCTGTGTGGGAGAGAAAGCAGATAAAAATGGTATGTGCTGAAAAATCACTCTTACTTACAGAGCAGATTTCAACCCAGACTCACATAATGCAAACAGAGTGAAATGCAGTTATAATATTCAGCAATGACTACCTTTCTGTACTGAGGACAAAGGAATGGCCCATGCCAGCAACCTCCAAGATGAGGCATGTAACATGTAGCATGTAACATTACAGCTTGTCTGCATCTACTGTAGTTCTCTCCATCCATTTAGTAACCCCCATAACTGATTTGGTATTGTTCAAGCCTGGCAGAATTGGGGATTCACATGGTATCTGTGGAACCATGTGGAGTCAGGACCAAATCTGGGGCCCAAGTTTTAAAAAACTTACCAGTGACAAAGGGGAAAAATGGTTAGTGTTATAAATGAAACTTCTTTCAATTTATGTAAATATTTACAAAATTATAAAGCCAACAAAACATTTTAAAACTAATTATTAAAACAAATTAGATAAAATAGTTACATAGAAAACGATTCCACAGACCGAACTCCCATCAACAGGATACAAGGCAAACAGTCTTGGATCCGCCCAGACCCCTTTGGCCCTGCACTTCCGGGAACAACTGCAGTCTCCCCCACAGGTGTGTGTGTGTGTGTGTGTGTGTGAGATCCTTGCAACTTTGTGAAACTAATCAGCCCCAGGGAACAGGCCAGAACCAGTCACCCACATCCCCAAACTCAAAACCATGTGGATGCACTAGCGTCTGCACAATCTACTTACTATCTATCTTGCATGAGGTACCAGTGAGCTTTTGTCCATACACTCGTTGCCACCCACCCAAACTCTGAAAACAGCTCAGACACCTACTAACTGTACTATCTAGCCACCCAAGAACTCACATTTGAGTTCCTACAATAGTCATAATGGTAAAGCAACAGAAAATTCCATCAAGCTCAGTGAGTAAAGTCACTAGCCCAGATGAGCCAAGCAATAATGATGAGTTGTATAACCTCTCTGATAAGGAATTTCAGAAAGAATTGTTAAGGATGCATAAGGAACTCAAAGAAGCAATGGAATGCAAAATCAATAAAATACAAGAGGACAAGAGAGAAGAAATGAGGAAAATGCAGACCAAAAATACAAATGGAAATGACAGATATTAAAAATGAGGTAAATGAAATGAAAAACACCTTGGAAGGCCTCCATAGCAGAGTAACAACTACTGAAGAAAGAATTAGTGATCTCGAAGACAAATTCCAAAGATTCTCTACACAACAACAGAAGATGGAAAAAAGACTTACAATTAATGAACAGACAACAAGAGATAATTGGGATGAAGCCACAAAGAATAACATATGGATCATTGGGTTCCCAGAAGGGCAAGAAGAAAACCCTGATGAAGAAGAAAATATCAAAGCCATCATTGCTGAGAAGTTCCAGGAACTAAAGAACTCTTGCCTCCAGATCCAGGAGGCCCAGAGTATACCAGCTAAAAGAAACTCCAATAAGAATACTCCAAGACACACCTTAATTAGAATGACAAAAACTATAGAGATAGAATACTGAAAGCAGCAAGATCAAAGAAGGAAATCACATACAAAGGAACATCCCTAAGATTTACAGCAGACTTCTCTGATGAAACACTCCGAGCCCAAAACAATGGTGGATATTGTGAAAAGGCTCAATGAACTGCAGGCTTCACCAAGAATTCTTTACTCAGCCAGACTCAAATTAAGATACGAAGGAAAGATACACAACTTCATGCACAAGCAACAACTCAGGAACTTCATGGACTCAAAACCAACTTTAAAAGGACTGAAGGGTCTACCGTAAAAATGCGACCAAACCCAAAAAGCACAACAAGTGTAAACAGAAAGATGGCACAAAATCCTATGACAATCATTGTCTTCACTGTCTTCCCGTTCATCATCGATTTGCTCGAGCGGGCACCAGTAACATCTCCATATGACCTGTCTCATGCAAGTAGAGCCCAAGGGCACCTGCTTGCTCCAGGAACATAAAGAGCCTCAAACCATTCCATCAGGTCATGGGAATGAGGTCTATAATTGTTACTGGTATCTGGCATATCAAATACGACACGAGTAGCTTGCCAGGCTCTGCCATGCGGGTAGCATACTCTTGTAGTCCTCTCAAAATCCAGCATTTATTGACGAACCATGTGACCGGTGCAGCTGTGCGAGCTGGGCTGTGATAGGCTGGTCTGCTGGGTGGAGTTCTGACGAGGGGAAGTCTGGATTTGGAAAATGGAGGCCCTCCTGGAGTGGGGGTCGTTTTGCTTGTTGTGAGGTTCTGCTGGGGTGACGGGCCAGGCTAGAACCTGCCATCCCCTCCCGGGCGCCTCATGAGCTGCTGGGCACAGGGAGAGCCAGGAGCAGCTCTGCCCCCATGTCTGTCTCTGGATCAGCATACCTGGGCCGGATTAAAAAAAGACTGCAGCAGGGTGGATCTCAATGAGCCAGGCTGTGATAGACTGGTCTGCTGGGTGGAGTTCTGATGAGGGGAAGTCCAGGTGTGGAAAATGGAGGCCCTCCTGGAGTGGGGGGTCGTATGGCTTGTTGTGAGGCTCTGCTGGGGTGGCAGGCCAGAGCTAGAACCTGCCATCCTTCCTGGGCACCTCATGAGTGGCTGGGCACAGGGAGAGCCAATAGCAGCTCTGCCCCATGTCTGTCTCTGGATCAGCATACCTGGGCCGGATTAAAAAAGACTGCAGCAGGGTGGATCTCAATGAGCCAGGCTGTGATAGACTGGTCTGCTGGGTGGAATTCTGACGAGGGGGAAGTCGGGTGTGTAAAATGGAGACCCTCCTGGAGTGGGGGGGTCGTCTGGCTTGTTGTGAGGCTCTGCTGGGGTGGCAGGCCAGAGCTAGAACCTGCCATCCCTCCTTGGGCGCCTCATGAGCGGCTGGGCACAGGGAGGCAATAGCAGCTCTGCCCCATGTCTCTGGATCAGCATACCTGGGCCGGATTAAAAAAGACTACAGCAGGGTGGATCTCGATGGGGCCAGGCTGTGATAGGCTTGTCTGCTGTGTGGAGTTCTTATGAGGAGAAGTCCGGGTGTGGAAAATGGAGGCCCTCCTGGAGTGGGGGTCATCTGGCTTGTTGTGAGGCTCTGCTGGGGTGGCAGGCCAAGGCTAGAACCTGCCATCCCTCCCGGGCGCCTCATGAGTGGCTGGGCACTCATGTCTGTCCAGCTCTCATGTCTGTCTCTGGATCAGCATACCTGGGCCGGATTATAAAAGACTGCATCAGTGTGGATCTCAGGAGCCAGGCTGTGATACTGGTCTTCTGGGTGGAGTTCTGATGAGGGGGAAGTCCGGATGTGGAAAATGGAGGCCCTCCTGGATTGGGGGGGTAGTTTGGCTTGTTGTGAGGCTCTGCTGGGGTGACGGGCCAGGGCTAGAACCTGCCATCCCTCCCGGGCACCTTATGAGCGGCTGGGCACAGGGAGAGCGGTAGCAGCTCTGCCCTATGTCTGTCTCTATGACAATAAGCTCTCTCAATGTCAATGGTCTAAATGCACCAATTAAGAGACACAGAATGGAAAAAATGAATTAAAAATTGAACACAACATTCTGCTGTCTACAGAGACACATCTGAATAATCAGAGCAAACACAGAATCAAAGTCAAAGGTTGGAAGACCATTCTCCATGCAAACAACCCTCCAAAAAGGCCGGTGTGGCCATATTCATATAGGATAATATAGACTTCAGGCTGAAAAAGGTTAGAAGGGACAATGATGGCCGTTTCTTATTAATTAAGAGGTATGTATACCAGGAAGAAATTACACTACTAAACACATATGCACCCAACAAGAGGTCAGCAAAATACTTAAAATAACTGCTAACAGACCTCAAAGAAGACATTAACAGTAGTACAATAATAGTTGGAGACTTCAACACTGCTCTGTCAACTATGGATAGATAGATCAATAAGACTAAAACTCACCAAGGAAATATTGGCCCTGAAGGAAGAAACAGAAGACAGAGAGCTAGTTTATATATATAGGGCTTTTCATCCCAAAAAGAGCTGAATTCACATTTTTCTCCAGTGCGCATGGAACATTTTCCAAGATAGACCACATGCTGAGCCACAAAGCATACCTCAATAAAATAAAAAAAGATAGAAATTGTGTCAACTATCTTTTGAGACCATGATGCATTGAAAATGGAAGTTAGCCGTACACAGAAACAGGGAGTCCAACCAAACACCTGGAAACTGAACAGCTCACTCCTGAACAACAAATGGGTCATAGAAGAAATCAAACAGGAAAAGCCAAAGATTTCTGGAAACAAATGAAAATGAAGATACCAACTATAAGAACTTGTGGGACATGGCAAAAGCCATGTTGAGAGGGAAGTTTATAGCTCTGAAAGCGTTCATCAGGAAAGAAGAAAGGGCCCACATAAATAACCTGATTACACAGCTGAAGACATTAGAAAAAGACCAACAATAGGAGCCCAACCCAGGCAGAAAGAAGGAAATAATAAAAATTAGAGAGGAAATCAATGAGTTGGAAACCCAAAAAACAATCCAAAAGATTAATGAAACCAAGAGCTGGTATCATTTTACACCACAGAGACTGGCACATATTCAAAAGAGCAAGAACAACAAGTGCTGGCGTGGATGTGGGGAAAAGCGGACACTCATCCATTGTTGGTGGGACTGCCGGCTGGTACAGACTTTCTGGAAAACAATATGGACATTCACCATAGCCTAGAAATTGAACTCCCATTTGACCCAGCCATACCACTCCTGGGAATATACTCTGGGAATCCAAATAGCAACATCCAAGGTCAGGCGAAACATGGATCAGGAGGTCTTGTCAAAGGTGGAAATTATCACAAATGTGTGGGATTCAGAGGCTAGATAAGAAAGAAAATGGAATAGTGTGCTAATAATTGTCGAAAGTGCTAATACCAACCTAGAACTGAGCATTAAATACAGGCAAAAGACACACATGACAACCTTTAAATGTATGTACTGTAATGCACAATGTAGAAGGGAAGGAAAAGAGAAAGATAGAGAGAAAGGGAAAGAAATAAAGACCCTGCCATGGAGGCAGGCTAGGGAAGGGGAGGGAATCGGGGACACTGGTGGTGGGAGATGGGCACTGGTGGAGTGATGGGTGCTGGAACACTGTATGACCAAAACCCAAATATGAACATCTTATGAACATCTTTGTAATTGAATATCTCACAGTGGTATAATAAAATACTTAAAAAAACAAAACGATTCCAACTGTTTTTTGTTGTTGGTCTTGGTGGTGGATCATGCCCAGGGAATATGCAGTGCTAGGGATGGGACTGGAACTGGCTAAAAGCAAGGCAACCACCTGAACTTTGGTACTATCTCTCTGGTTCCCAAAAATCTTTTTAAAAGCAGTAACCCCAAGTTAATATTGCTCTAGAAAACAAGTAATTTGGAAATTACCAACTATCAAGGATGAAAGAAGGAACAGCATTAGTGCTCATATAGACATTAAAAAATGTAAAAAAATGTAATCAAGGGATTACTTAATAACTGGGATTAATTAAGTGACAATTTGGATAAAAATGACATAATACTTAAAAGAAATTACCAGAATTACCCAAGAAGAACTGAATACCCAAGAAATTATGTAGTTTAAAAGTTTACTGGAAAGGAAAAACCCCTATCCTAGATACCTTTATCACTGAATTCTACCGAACATTATAGGGAGAAAGTCAATGGAGATTATACATGACTTCTACTCGGATCTCTTTGATAGCCATGTTCACTTGCCCACATACCAAATTCTGCAGGATGGGTATGTCATTCCCAATGTTCTCCCTCCTGAAATCCATCATGCCATTTGGTCGGTAAAGAAGTGAACAGCACCAGGCCCAGACAAAGTCAGACCCGAACACCTGAAGAAGCTGCCGTCAGTATTCATCAATACACTGGCTCGGCTCTTCACACACTACCTGTCTGAATGCAAGGTTCCTCCCAATGGAAAACCAGCAGGATGGTTTTACTGTTCAAGAAGGGAGACATTCAAGGGAGACATTGGCAATTATCACCCCATCTGCCTGTTTTCTGTTATCCACAAGCTGTTCATTCAAGTCATCCTCAACAAGATTGGCAGAACATTAGATGAAGGACAACCATGCAAGCAAGCTGGCTTCCGAAAAGATTCAGCACAATTGGCCATATCCACACGGTAACCAAGCTTATAGAGGTTTGTAGGGACTTCAAGATGCCGCTCTGTCTCATGTTCATTGATTTAAAAAAAAGCCTTTGATTCTATTGAGACTGAAGTGGTCATCAAAGCCCTAGCCAAACCCAATACATCAAGATCCTTCATGAGCTGTATTACAGATTCACCACCAGGATCTCACCATTCTATAAGGAAGTGATATCATTGATGTCAAAAGAGGGGTTTGGCAGGGTGATACCATTTCACCGGAAACTCTTCAACGCCACCCTCGAGAATTTCATGTGACAATTAGAATGGGAAGGAATGGGAGTAAAGATAGACGGTCGGCAACTACACCAACTCCTCTTCGCTGATGACATCGTTCTAGTAACAGCATACATTAGCCAAGTGGAACAAATACTAGCTGACTCGACCAAGACTGTGGAAAGGTAGATCTACAGCTGAATCCCAACAAAACAATGTTCATGAAAAATGAACTAATTCCAGATGCTTCTTTCACTCTCAACGGAACAAACATCTCTGAATGCAGCAGTTATGTGTACCTAGGTTGAGAACTCAACATAATGAATGACCTAGCACCTGAGCTGTGCAGGAGAAAGATAGTAGCGTGGAATGCCTTCAAAGGCATTGAAGAACTAGTTAAAAGGACAAAGAATTTCCGGCTCTGGGAATGTCTTTTTTTTTAAGTATTTTATTATACCACCGTGAGAGATACAAGTACAAGGATGTTCATTTCGGTTTTGGTCTTTGACTCCACCATTCTCTTTGTATTAGCATATGCCTCAGAGACCTAGGCCCTACAAAAGCAGGATAAAAAGCTATTTGGGTCTCCCAAAGAGGAGTCGAAAGAACTATGCTAGGAATATCATGCCTTACTCAAGTGAGAGAAGAAATCTGGCGTTCCGACCTCCGCTAATGATCGAGAATCAGGGACGCTGTCTCATTTTCAAAGGTGTCGAAAATCAGATAGGCTGGACATGTAATAAGACTTGGAAATGACCACTGGACTAGAGTCATTACTGACTGGATCCCACAGGATGTCAAAAGATCACATGGCCTCCCACCTACAAGATGGTCAGACTTCTTCGTCAAGACCCTGACCTGAATGAATGGTTTGAGGCTTTGTATTCCTGGAGCAAGCTGATGCCATTGGGCTACACTGGCATGTGATAGGGACAAATGGAAATGTTACTGGCACCCACTCGAGCAAATCGATGAATAACGGGATGTCAATTGATCAAGTGATCAAGTGATTATAGGGAGAAATGTCATTCCTGTATTTATCTGCCCTCCTCTTTTTAGAAGGTAGAGGTTAGGTACTTCATAATTTTATTAAGCCCCCTTTTTCCAGTCCACAAAGATTATAAGCAGTATTCCTTTGTAGAATTATTTTTGTCATAGTAGTTTTCCACCAAGAGTGCATAAAGACCAGCTATGAAGTCTTATAAAATTGCAGATAAGGTACCAGTGCAGAATATAGACTTAACTCACACTATATGATCTTTAATATTTCAATCTTGATGATACCTTGAAAACATTCTGTATATATTCAGGGCCTTGAAAATATTCTGTACATATTCAAGGCCTAACTACCCAGCAGCTACACAGAAAAGAAGTTTTAAGATAGGTGAAGCACTGTGCATTCATATTAAAAAACTTGGAAAAATTGATTGGAAATAACCTAGAGGTTATTTAAATACACTTTTTAATTTAAATACACTTTTTCCTGAAGTTAGTTGGGCACATAATCTATAATGAATCAGAACTTTGGGAACTTGGCAAACATCAATTATTGTAGAGGTGATGAAGAAGGAGGGGCTGGGAGAAATATTTTGTCTCTTTTTATCTTGAATGTTTTATTATTAACTAACTCAAAATAATTCCAAGTCATAAAAGTATTTCCCTTCTTAATAATCCTCTGTATCAGAGGTTCTAAATCATATTAGGCCCAACATACAACTATTATGTAAAAATATGCATACAATTATTTTAATTTCCCTCATGTTTTAGTTTATCAGTTAAATACTCTATTAAGGAAAAGTAATTACTAAGTTGTACATTCACTATGCGTATCTCAGCCTATATTAAAGGATAAGGTGGTTAGATGTTATACCTCCTTATGATTAATATATTTAACATTTAGAGATGGTAAATAATCTTACCATGTCACGCAACAACAGAATAATGATAGGCAGCAATAGAAATTTTCTGAAATGTTTTTAAAAATACAAAGTTCAATTATTTCTTGATATGAAACATAATGGTTAAATTATGAAAATTTTAGTGGTTTTTAAAACTATATAAATATATATAGGGTAATATAATGGAGAAATAATTTCCCTCTTTCACATATGTGTTACACACAGGATATTCAAAAGGTTTCAAATGTTACGTAGGAACCATACATTGATTTATTAGAAAGTATGCCCTGTATCTTACTCGATGTCTAGTATCTCGGGTCACTTTCTTCTCTCTCCCACAAAGGTCAAATACATTCAAATGTCTCACTAAATTAAATTCTTTCTAGAGCAGTGGTTTTCAACCACTGATTCACAGGCTGATGCTGGTCCATGAAAAAAATTACTGCTACGTAACACATGGTTTTAATTTTACATTAGAATTTAAAAAATAGTACAGAAAATAGTACCATAAATATGATTTTTACTTTTTGCCTTAATGGTTATGAAGTATTTCTTCTATTTTTTACCTGTCTTCAAGTGTAAAACACTTGCAAAATCACTATTAATTTGATTAGACATTTATATTTACATTTCTGGATCATTTCAATGACTGATAAAACATGTCATTCAGGGGAAAGCAGGGAAGGCTGGCTGGATCTTAAGAGAGTGAGCTAAGTTTCACTAACTGGGATTTGATTGCATAATTTATTTTTGGCACTAAAACCTGTCATGTCTTGGCTTTCCATGAGTGACTGGAGGGAAGCTGGGACATATCTCCCTGTGACATTTGGAAACTATGCCACATTTATTTATTTATTTATTTATTTATTTATATAAACATTTTATTATACCACCGTGAGATATACAATTACAACGTTGTTCATGCTTGGAGGTTTGGGTCACATAATGTTCCAGCACCCCGCCCTCCACCAGTGCCCATTTACCACCACCAATGTCCCCAATTCCCTCCCCCTCCCATAGCCTGCTTAAATGGCAGATTCTTTATCTCTTTTCTCTCTCCCTCTTTCTCTCTTTTCCTTCTCTTACACACTGTGGGTTGTACTACATACACTTAGAAGCCATCATGAGCATTTTTTTGCCTGTATATAATGCTCAGTTCTATGTTGGTATCAGCCCTTTTGACTTTTATTCACACATGTTCCCTTCTCTATCTTCCCTAACCTCTGACTCCCACACGTTTGTGGTAATTTCCACTTTTGGTAAGACCACCTGATATATTTATGTCATGCAAATAAATGCAGTCATTCTATGTCTCTCTCTTTCCTTCTGACTAATTTCACTCAACATGATCCTTTCCATGTCCATCCATTTATAGGCAAATTTCATAACTTCATTTTTCCTAACAGCTGCATAGTATTCCATTGTGTAGATGTACCACAGTTTCTTTATCCAGTCCTCAGTTCTCGGGCATACTGACTGCTTCCAGGTTCTGGCTATTGTGAGTAGTGCTGCTATGAAAATAAAAGTGCGGATTGTGTTTCTGCTGTATGTTTTTGACTTCCCAGGGCATATTCCCAGGAGTGGTATGGCTGGGTCAAAAGGGAGTTCAATTTCTAGTCTTTGGAGAAATGTCCACATTGTTTTCCAGAAATGTTGTACAAGTCGACATTCCCACCAACAATGTATGAGAGTCCCCTTTTCCCCACATCCACACCAGCACTTGTTGCTTTTACCCTTTTGGATATGGGCCAGTCTCTGTGGTGTGAGGTGATATCTCATTGTTGTTTTGATTTGCATCTCTCTGATGATTAGTGATGATGAGCATTTTTTCATATGCCTTTGGCCATTCGAATTTCTTCCTTGTCAAAGTTTCTGTTCATCTCTTCTCCCCATTTTTAATGGGATTGGCTGTTTTCTTCTTATATAACTGTACCAGTGCCTGATACATCCTGGATATTAACCCCTTATCAGATGGGTATTGGGTGAATATTCTTTCCCATTCTGTGGACTGTCTTTCTATCTTGGTCACTGTTTCTTTCGAGGTGCAGAAGCTCTCTAGTTTCATGTAGTCCCATATGTTTATCTTTTCTTCTAGTTGCTTTGTTAATGGTGTTTCACCTTTGAAGATGTCTTTAGCTTCAATGTCGTGGAGGGAAAAACCATGCCACATTTAGGGCCTTGACCCACTTACCTGCACTTTAGCCATCCTATCACAAAGACACCTGAGAGGCCAGCAAAAAAATGAATAAAATAAAAATTACAATTTCTCATATGAAGCCATATAAGACAGGAGTGACATATTCAAATCACTGAATAAAAAAATCTTCAACCCAGAGTCTTCTACCTTGCAAAACTGTCATTCAGAGTTGAAGGAGGGATTAAAACATTCTCAGACAATCAAGAACTGGCAATATTTGCTACATCTAAACCACCTTGCAAGGAATACTAAAGTCCTTCTAAAAAAATTCAAGTGGCTAATTGCAAAACAATCTAAACCCACAGGAAAAAAAAGACAACATTCCTTTGTATCAGTTTCTCTGAATATCAATGAACTGAATTCTTCTATATAAAAAGAACTGAGTGGCTGAATTGATCTGGAAAAAATCCAACTTAAATATGAGACACAGTTAAATTAATTAGATTAAGTACAAAGCCAGTGTAAAGGATGGGAAACAATTACATAAGTTAATGGCAGATCTCCCCCTAAATAAAGCAAAAAAAAAATATGAGACCAAACAGCATTAAAACTAAAGAAAGTTATTAAGAAATACACACTGTCATTACATATTGGTTAAGGGATCAACAGATCAAGGGGTCCTGAGTGTATCAACATATATACAATAAGCTCAAATCAATAACCTACACAAACATCTTAACCTAGGAATGGAATAAATTCCACAATTGGAAGGATATCATAAAAACTAGAGTACAAATCAATGTTATGGAAGTCCAATGCAATCAGGAACAGGTTCTTTAAAGAATATGAATAGGTAAGAAAGACAAATAGTTTCATACAATCTCAAAGGAAAAATTAGAAAACAAGTAAATCAGGTCATAGACAAAATGGGAGAAATTACAATATGGGATGCTGAAGATCAAACCGGGTCCGGGCATGTGCATAGCAAATGCCCTGCTCTCCTGCTATGGCTCTGGCCCCCCATTATAAAGTATTTCTATTTGAGTTTGAGGAATATTCGCTAATAAATCTTTAAAGGTTTGCTAGAACTCACCAGTGAACCCATCTAGACCAGTCTCTTTGTTTGGAAAATCTTTAGTTAGTTTCAATTTTCTTGCCAGGTGTGACTCCCCCAAAACAAAACAAACAAGCTTCTTGAAGGCAAAATTATATTAATACAGAAAGCAAATAGAAATATGACCAAAAAAAATTTCAGTCTAATTTCACAGTTGAGCATCAATGTAAAATCACTGTATCACTGTCTTCCCATAGATCATCGATTAGCTCAAGTGGGCACCAATAACATCTCAATACGTCCTGTCACATGCAAGATAGCCCAAGGGCATCTGCCCGCTCCAGGAACATAAAGAGCCTCAAACCACTCAATCAAATTATGGGAATGAGGTCCATAATTGTTATTGGTATTTGGCAGGTCAAATACGACACGGGTAGCTTGCCAGGCTGTGTCAGGGTCTTGCCAGGCTCTGATCAATGTAAAAATCCATAATAAATCTTAGCAAACTCCATCTGACAATATATCAAAGAATCAATACATCACAATCAAGTGGAGCATCCAAGATGGGAAAATTAATTAATGTAATATGCTATAAAATAAATTATTTAATAATTTCCTTTGATTATTTTATTATATTTAATATTACATTGATTTTATTGATTGACACATCTGTATGATTATAGTAATTGACAGAGAAAGCATTTGATAGATTCCAACAGCCGTTTATGATAAAAATCCTCAACACAATAAGCATATGAGGAAACTTTCTTAATATAGTAACAGCCATTTCCAATAAATGACAGTTTATTTTTCACAGCCAGTTTTAAATACAATGGTGAAAACTTAGAAGCCTTCCCTCTGAGGTCACCACAATGCCAAGACATCTACTTTCTTCTCTATTTCTCTATTATTGAGTATAGTACTGAGAGTCCCAGTAACAACTAAGCTATCAAAAACACAAAACAAAAACGTCAAAGGGATCCACGTTGGAGTCAAATTATCACTATTTTCAGATGGCATAGAAATATGTATCAAGGATCTACTATTAATAGATTTGTAAATCATGGGGCCCAAATAAAAGAATGTCATGCCTTCACACATTATTTTATATCAAATCAGCATAGCATTAATTAAATATTAAATGTATCTTCACTTTAAATAAAGGTAAATAAAAGTGTAAGGACTTCATTTTACATAAAGGGATTCATAGCTGGAAAGAAATCACCTGGTTCCTTTGAACACAAAAACTCCTGAATTGAATTGTCATGTGAAAGTTAATGAACAGCCAATTTTAATATATTATAAAAGATTAAAAGTGAAACGTCTGCTGAAATAGGATTGTGCCTCAATCATGGTCATTTAAAAAAGATACTTAGTTGATTTAGCTTATCCACTTTAACAAACTTAGTCACGCTTAAAAAAACAATTTATGATATTAATTTATAATCCAAGTTTACCATGAATTTTGGTGTTATACTGGTCATCATCTTCTTCCCTGAAATTTATAAAAAATTTGCCTTATGATCATGCACAAGTATCAGACCTTAATATACAATATAAGAAAAGGTTTGTGTATAACCAATTTAATGGCAGTGTTAAAACTACTTTTCATTCTATATTTTGATTGTCTTTGTATAATGGGTCTTTCTTTGGTTTGGGGTTCACAAGTACACTAGTCCTTTGGGCATTCATATCACATTTCTCTACAAATAAACTTCTGCTTTGGGTTTTGGACTTGCTAGGTGATGCTAAGGGACAACCCCTGTCTCTCAGGGATGACTCAGAGTTTGCTCTTGGTGTTTGGCAACAATGAGGTGCTGGAGTTTGAACCCAGCTTCCTGTATGCAAAGTGTGCTCAGTCCCTTGAGCTTTCTCTCTGCCCCTCTCTAAACAAACTAACAAAATGTGGGACCTACATGTCTGTATTCTATGTGATGTGAGATTCACTTCTGAATCAATTTAAAAGTGAGGGATCACAGAATCATAAATATTACCTGAAAGGCTTTATAATTCCTATAAAGAATAGGCCTTATTAAACTTTAAAAAAGTGTCATATTTTCTAAAATCAGATGAAGAGTGCTGATGGGAAATAAACAAATCCATACATGAAATAACATAGCAAGTAACCAATGTCTAAGTCAAAGCTTCCACTTACTCCACACGGAGTTGGAGTGTCTTGTCCATTACTGATGGTGCACTTCTCCTCCTCTCCGTCATTTTCTCTTTCTGTTGAGGGAAAAAAAAACATAAAAATGAAGGTTTAAAAAATGTTTGGGTCATACCCGGTGATGCTCAGGGGTTACTCTTGGCTCTGCAATCAGTAATTAGTCCTGGTAGTACTTGGGGAACCATATGGGATGCTGGGAATCAAACCTGGGTAGGTGATATGCAAGGCAACTTGCCCTACCTGCTCTACTACTGCTCCGCCCCCAGCCTCAGTAAGTTTTGTGTTATCTTTCAAGTAGTTTACAATCACATTTGTAGATTAAACAGTAATATTTAAAACAGCTTAAATGTAAAAAAGGTGGTATTTATTTATGGTAAGAAAATGAGGAATCCATGACTTCTACTCAGATCCCTTTGATAGCCACGCCCACCTGCCCACATACCAAATTCTGAAGGATGGATATGTCGTTCCCAATGTTCTCCCTTCTGAAATCCAACATACCATTTCATCAGTAAAGAAGGGAAAAGCACCAGGCCCAGACAAAGTCAGACCTGAACACCTGAAGAATCTGCCTTCAGTACTCATCAATACACTGGCTCGGTTCTTCACATGCCACCTGTTTGAATACAAGGCGCCCTCCCATTGGAAAACCAGCAAGACAGTTCTACTGTTCAAGAAGGGAGACATCCACGACATTGGAAACTATCGCCCCATCTGTCTGTTGTCCGTCATCTACAAGCTGTTCACTCGAGTCATCCTGAACAGGATTGGCAGAACACTAGATGAAGGGGCAACCATGCGAGCAAGCTGGCTTCAGAAAAAGATTCAGCACAATCGGCCATATCCACACAGTAACCAAGCCCATTGAAGTGTGTAGGGAGTTCAGGATGCCACTGTCTCACGTTCATTGATTCAAAGAAAGACTTTGATTCTGTGGAGACTAAAGCAGTCATCAAAACCCTAGCCAAAAAAGGGTGTTCAAACCCAATACATCAAAATTCTTTGTGAGCTGTATTACAGATTTACCACCAGGATCTCACCATTCTACAAAGAAGTGATCATCAATGTCAAAAGAGGGGGTTCAGCAGGGTGATACCATTTCACTAAAACTTTCAGCACCACCCTTGAGAACATCATGCGACAATCAGAATGGGAAGGAATGGGAGTGAAGATAGATGGTCGGCAACTACACCACCTCCACTTCGCTGATGACGTCATTCTAATAACACCAAACATTAGCCAAGTGGCACAAATGCTGTCTGACTTCGACAGAGAATGTGGAAAGATAGGCCTACAGCTGAATCTCAGCAAAACTATGTTCATGAAAAATGAACTAGTTCCAGAGGCCCCATTCACTCTCAATGGAACAAACATCTCTGAATGCAGCAGTTATGTATACCTAGGTCGAGAAGTCAACATGATGAATGACCTAAAACCTGAGCTGCGCAGGAGGAAGACAGCGGCATGGAATGCCTTCAAAAGCATTGAAGAAATAGCTAAAAAAAGACAAAGAACCTCCGTCTCTGGGCACATCTCTTCAACTCTACCATTCTCCCTGCATTAACATACGCCTCAGAGACCCGGGCCCTATGAAAGCAGGATGAGAATGCTATTTGGGTCTCCCAGAGAGGAATCGAAAAGAGCTATGCTTGGAATATCACGCCTCACTCAAGTGAAAGAAGGAATCCGGAGCTCCGACCTTCTTCGCTGATCCAGAGTCAGGGAAGCTGTCTCGTTTGCCAAGGCATCGAAAATCAGATGGGCTGGACATGTAATGCAATTTGGAGAAGACCGCTGGACTAGAGCCGTTACCGACTGGATCCCACAGGATGTCAAAAGATCACGTGGCCGCCCACCTACAAGATGGTCAGACTTCTTCGTCAAGACTCTGAACGAACGGTTTGAGGCTCTTTGTATTCCTGAAGCAACTAGATGCCATTGCGCTACACTGGCATGTGATAGGGTCAAATGGAAATATTACTGGCGCCCGCTCGAGCAAATTATGCCAAGTGTCAAGTGTCAAGAAAACGAGGAATTAAATGCTGATCACATGAACTTAGCATCACTATAACCATTCTCGGCTACTGCAGCTAGCAGATAGGAGACATGTTCTATGTTAGGCCCCATGCTGAAGGCAGCCTGAAAATGCTCCCTTTGTGACAGAAATTCATCAGGGCAGGCAGGAGAAGGTCCGATTCAGGCTTCAAGGAAGAACAGAATTTGAAGAGATCAAGTCAAGGGAGGAGAAAAGTTAAAAGATAGAGACTGTACTTTCAAGGTATTCAATGGACTTTTGAGTGTAAATATGTATATATATATATGGAAATTCCTCCTTCCCTGAAGCTTTTCTTTATTGAGCTGAACATAATCACTTTTCTTAGAGCTCTTCATTCAAATTAAGCTTAGTGGTAAATGGGATTTCATTCAAATTAAGTTATCCAGAAAATTAGTCTTAATCTAGGCACCGTGATTTACAAAACTTTCAATAAGATCCCAACACCATATCCCAACACCAATCCCACCACCAGTGTCATCTTCTCTTCACCAATGGCCCCAGGTTCCCATCCCCTCTCCCAGGCACACCTACATTACAGGCACATTTTTAAGTTTGATCATAGTTTGGCTCCCAAGGCAATAGAGTATTAGCTCTGTGGTTCATATATATATAATATATATATATATATATATATATATATATATAATTTTATTCTTTAAAAATGTTATTACTCTACTTATTCTAGTTTGCTACCCGCACGGCAGAGCCTGGCAAGCTACCCGTGTCGTATTTGATATGCCAGATACCAGTAACAATTATAGACCTCATTCCCATGACCTGATGGAATGGTTTGAGGCTCTTCATGTTCCTGGAGCAAGCAGGTGCCCTTGGGCTCTACTTGCATGAGACAGGACATATGGAGATGTTACTGGTGCCCGCCGAGCAATTCGATGATGAATGGGAAGACAGTGATATATATATATATATATATATATATATATATATATATATATATAAAGACACTTCACCTCAACACACCAATACATATATACAGACACTTCAACACTACCAATATACCCAAAGCCCCTAAATTACCCCAGAACTGCCTTTTCTTACTCCTGGCTCTGTGCTTTGGGAATCATATGCAGTGCAGAGGACTGTATCACGGTCAACTGCATGCAAGGTAAGTGACTTATGTTGTAATATCTGGTTGGATATTTTTTAAGTCAAATTTTAAAATAAAATTACAACCCAAAAAAAAGGTAACTTAAAAAAAGAATGGCATGATTAGGCATCAATCTGCCTCAACATCCACTGCATCAATGTTTTGGTAACTTCTTGATAACATGTAATTTAACTACTACTCAAAAAAAAAACTAAATGAAAATTTTAGGTGGCCTAAAAAACCAATGAAATGGGAAGAATAATCTATTCCTTTGCCACCACATGGGAACAAGGAGAAGAAACTGGAAGAAGTTGTGAATTATGATCACATTTAAAAACTGCTTATAACAGTCATTTATACCAGTGAGACAATACTTTAAAATTTTGTTTAACAGGTGTCTCCTTTACAACTATACTGTTTAAAGCAAAATGTCTATTCTGCCGAAGAGTAAATATAGTTCATAATGAATGATGAAACTCATTTTTTTATATTTAAACAACAATCCCAATATGGCAATAATGTCAGCTAATCAGCAAAGTCTGTTTCAATCAGCTGAACTGTAAATTCCAAAATATAGGGGCCAGAGAGACAAAAATAGGGTGTTTGCCTTGCACACGGCTGACCTGGGTTTGATTCCTGGCATCCCATATGGTCCCCAAGTACTGCCAGGAGTAATTCCTAAGTGCAGAGCTAGGAGCAACCCCCTGAGCACTGCAGAGCAAGGAGCAACCTCAAAAAAGAAAAAGAAATACTCAATTCCCTGTGTCCAGAGCTTAATTTTCTTATTATGCCTTTGTTTAAATAGCACTTCCTATTATATATCCTTTTTGCCTTCCTCTTAGAGACTAGAAACCAGACCTTTATAGACTTTCCCCTCCCTTCCTTAAACAATTCATTTAATGAACCATATGCTAGTAGCTCTATCACTGGGTTGTCCCCAATGCCTGGCATAAACTATATATTCAATGTATGATGTATGAAGGTTTCATATGAATTTAAATTTCACTAATGAATAAACAAAATGAGCAAATACCCCACAAAATGGAACACTATTTGGCAGTAATAGTAATATGCTTAGATGTAACACTGGTGAATGGATTTATATAAAATATTACCTTGCAATAAAAGTACTGATATAGCCAACAGTGAGGGTGTATTATGATTCATATGAAAATTCCAGAATACATAAATCTATAGAAATTTAAAAGCCTAGGGCTTGGGTCGGACAGGTAAGGAACTGAGATGATGGTTATAGAGTATGGTGTTTCCTTCTGGGGTAATGAAAATGTTCTGAAATTACTGTAATGGAGGCACATTTGTGCATACATACTCAAGCCACCAAACTGTACATTTTGCACCCCTGAATGTTATGTTATATGAACTTTATCTCAGTAAATCTGTTAAGAGGGAATAAAGAACTAAATACTAAACTACTTGGGCTCTTCTTGCATGAGACACGACATATGGAGATGTTACTGGGGCCAGCTCGAGCAAATCGATGATGAACGGGAAGACAGTGATACAGTTATACTAAACTACTAAACTGTCAGGCTTAGTCTTAACAAACTGGTTCATGGTCAGAAGCTGTAATTTTCTTTATTCTTCTAACAATCAACTGAGAATGTAAATTACTTCCTTTCTTTATTAACCTGTTTCTGTACCAAATGATTCAGCAGCTCTGAGTCCCTCAGACGTGGGAGGTACAGGCCCCCCTGTCAAAAACCAGCATTTCCAGGCAGATTCTCAAAAGCTGGGTGTCCAGTGAGTGAATGAGCACTTCCTGCATCTGAGAGCTTAAGGCAGTAACAAGTGTGCTTAGGTAGGAAAATGAAGTTGTAAACAGGTGACCAAAGCACAAAATTTCTCTTTTTTCATCTCCTAGAATTCTGAAAACATGCTTGTCATACAACTTTAAGTAGACTCTCATTGGAATTTTTACTTTATGTCAATTAAGAGACACAGGACTAATTTTAAAACCCCCCCAATTACTCTGATTATGGGGATTCTGGTTCGCACAGAGTTAAAGGAAAAGAAAGTGCACCAAAAGTAGAGTATGAAAGATGCAAGCCCTACAAGCTACAATTTTTTAATGTCTTGTTCCAGTCACTTTATGAAGGAAAAATTTCAGTTAAATTTTAGTCAAATGGTGCTAATGTCACTTTTTAAAAAAGTTCCTTTCAAATGCCTAAAATTAGCATAGCATTGAAACAAAAGCTTTGAGGAATATCTTAAAGGAACTCTAAGTTTCAAGGTTAGAAAAAACTGTTAGATTGACAAATTAACTTATTCAAACTTACTCCTCCATCTTGGCTAACAAACTCTTATCTCCCCACATGCCTGTAGCATGTATTTGTGGACATACCCACGCCACTGAATGATTATACCTTAAAGACACATTCTTTGCAAGGGAATGAGAAAATTATTTTCAACCTTGCATCCTGCTTCTAGATTCTATCATCATAAGGAGGGTTTGGCCACTAGATGAACATTAGTTATGCTATGAACAGTTGATCTGTCCTAAGGAGGATCTACTTATAATCATGCCATTCAGAAGCGCCTTGAGCAACTGATTAAAGCAAATAATTCAAAGCACAGATGACTACAAAGAAATGTTATTTTCTGTGGTTAAGAAAGAAAAATTTTATATTTGACTATTTTCCCTTTTATCATGAGACAACAACTTAGAAACACAAACAATAAACATACATATATTATAAAAGTATGAGTACCAGGCAAGGAGACTCAAGACCCAAATTCTGAACTCTGGTTCTACTGCTTGACTACTGGAAATCCTCTCTGTAACATGAAATAACTGTTCAACCTACCACAAGGAATCAAATAAGGTGCACAAGTCCTTTGAAACCAGAAAGCACCTTTATAGTGTAGCAACAGAGTAATGTTTCAGAAAGAAGTACATAACATGGATATGATTCAATGAAGCAAGAACGTCCCTTAGATTATTTGTTCCTCTGCTTCTACCCACCAAACATACTTCTGGAGAGTATCATTATGGGCCATCCAATTGGCTGGACTTCTACTTTGGGGAGTTTGGTCATGATTCCCTTTTAGCATTGCCTTGCAACAGCAAGATCCTTAATAAAAATAATCCTTAATAATCCTGACATTTTTTGACTTTATGTTTTTCACATTGCTGTCCACGTAAGAGTAGTATCTGCATATTCATGGCATACTATGTACTCTCTGGCTCCCTAAGCAGCTGTCTACCTGACTCAGCTGGCCAAAGGGCTGACATCTAATGGTCCAGAAGGTGTGACTTACAGTAGTGCCTCACTTTTCTCAGGTGGTGCCGAGTGGGAAAACAGGGGTGGCAGGGAGACAGTGATCAATCTCCAAATCATGACGGTAAAAATTTTCCCTCAGTGTATGAATTGAGAATGAAGAATAGCTTAGATTTATCCAGCTTCAAATGCAGTAAGACCTGATAAGGGTTAGGGAGAAGCTGATACACCTGGTGTAAGCCTAGGAACAGAAAAGTAAAACACTGTGAGGTGTAAACAGGGCCCAATGAAACAGGGAAAGCCAAAGAGTGACTGAATTTTCCAGGTATTTGAAATGTAAGCCAATGTGGGCATACATAGATTCCATTTTCAGAGTCCAATTTAACAAGTGACAAGACATTCACCAAGTGACAATTGTATTAAAATTAGGTCAGGGTTGCTAGGCTAGCACTGATAAAACCAGCACTGATGGAGCTGTTTCTGTGGCGGATTGGAAGTTTCTAATCTAAACTTGTCCTAGATACAGAAAATGAGTCTGAAACAAAATTATACAATGATCTGGGTTCTGTTGCCTTCACGCTCCTGCACTGGTGACTGATGAAGGCAGTTTCCTCACCCCTTCCGGTCCCCACACTGTGTCAGAGTATTGCCCGGATAAAGAAACAAAGGCTTCTTTCATTTTCATAGCAGCATCATTCACAATAGCCAGAATCTGAAAACAATCAGTGTGCCCGAGAACTGATGACTGGATAAAGAAACGTTGGTACATCTACACAATGGAATACTATGAAGCTGTTAGGAAAAATGAAGTTATGAAATTTGCCTATAAATGGATAAACATGGAGAGGATCATGTTGAGTGAAATTAGCCAGAAGGAAAAGGACAGATATAGAATGACTGCATTTATTTGCATGGCATAAATAAATAAATAAATGTATATATATATATATATATACATACATACATACATACATACATACATACATACATACATACACACATATTATGATACTAATATCTAAGGTCAGGAGAAACATGGATCAGGAGGTCTTGTCAGGTGGAAATTCCCACAAACATGTGGGAATCAGAGGTTAGGTAAAAAAAGGGGAACAGTGTGCTAATAATTGTTGAAAGTGCTAATACCAACCTAGAACTGAGCATTAAATACAGGCAAGAAGATACACATGATAACCTCTAAGTGTTATCATAACCTAAGTGTATGATAATCTCTAAGTGTATGTATTACAATCCACAATATGTAAGAGAAGGAAGAGAGAAAGAGAGAGAAAGAGAAAGAGAGAAATGAGATAAAGAACCTGGCATAGAGGCAGGCTAGGGAGAGGGGGAGGGAATCGGGGACATTGGTGGTGGGAAATGGGCACTGGTGGAGGGATGGGTGCTAGAACACTGTATGACTGAAACCCAAACATGAACATCTTTGTAATTGTATATCTCATGGTGGTATAATAAAATATTAAAAAAAGAAAGAAACAAAGGCTGGAGATCAGCTCTATCCTAGGCAGCTCTAGTTGTTGCGACCAAGCTGAGCTGTCATCCTGCATGTTTCCAGCCTGTGTGGTCCACAGTTCCCCTGTGATCTCACAGACACTGACACACTAACAGAGTGAGCCAGACAACAAACCTTTCCCTCAACGTTATTTTAGGAGTCTCAGTATGGTAAAATAACACAGATTAAGGCCATTAGACATTTGTTTCTCAGGGTCTGGAAGAAGGAAAGTCCCAAAATAAAGTGCTGGAGGATTCAGTTCTTGGTGAGGGCCCTCTTCCTGGCTCACAGTTTTTGTCCTGGGTATCCTCATGAGGGAACAGAGTGTGAAACCAGCCTTTGGCTTTGCTAGAGAGCATCAGTCCCATAACTATCAATGCCACTTCCAATCTCATCTCAACACAATTCTCTCCCAAGACCATCCCATCTGCAAATACTACTCAAATGGGGGATCAGAGTTTCACTCTAGAACCAGGTTTGTGCCAAATGCTGAGTTCGAGATCTATGCAATCACAATAATAAAGTGTCTATACACTCAAGTCACTACATGATCATCAAGTGTGTGCACATCAAAAGTGAGTTTACATATACGTTTACATAAACATATATTGCATTCCTGTTTATTTTTCTGAGAGCACTTTATTAAGTTTTTAAGACAGTTAAGCTGAAATGTAAGATCTTCAGTTGCTGATGCTTTCCAGGAAGGCAAACTTTTATATTAAGTATTGTGTTAAGTTGCAGGTGGGTCTATGTGGGACAGGATAACTTAACTTGAGAAAGAACCACCAACACATGCTGAATAGACAACTATAAAAGAAATGATTGAAGTTGGAGGTTTACTGAAGGTATCCCATTTTCTTCCTTCTTAGTCTACTGAACAAATGTCATCTTTGGTCTTGCACACTTTTCTCCAAGTCATGACAGAGGAAACAGAGCAGGTCACAGTCAGAGATAAACTGCACCACAGCACACTTCAGATGCAAAAGCACAACCACACTACACAGGTAGCTGAGACTTAAGACTTTCTGTCTGGAAGATACAATCATCCCTGACCCCCATGCTGCCCCCAACTTGGATAAAGAAACTTTCTAAATTAGCAATATATTTTCAGAAAACTGAGTTGAAAATGAGAACATTAAATCAAAAATTTATTACTGTTCTAATATGAGTTTTAGAGCCACAAACTATCAGTTCTTTTGCTATTCTTTATGTACTATTATATTCACATTTAGGTAAAAATAACTATGAAACCAGGAATTTTCCTCTATATCCTGGAGTCAGGTAATTAAATGTTGACTGAACTGAGACTGTTTCAACTGAGTTTCAGAGTTTCAGTCTTTATTTTCCATGGTAAGCTCACCCAAGGTGCGGGATCTCATCTACCCAATCGGCACTTTGGAATTTAGTTCTTCTATGAGTATGGAAACTTGAGGAAGTTTCCAACATCAAGCAAGGCTTTAGCATGGAAAGGTCTGACAGAGGAGATTATCAAATGTGAGTGCTGTAGATAAATGTTGAAACTGACGGACACTAAGGGTTATGTCTTAAGACCACAAATACAAAATTTTGTGGTTAATTGTTGGGGGAGCCGATGGGATCCCCAACAGTATCAGAACAGAAGTTCTCTTCTACCTCCGAGAATGCGGGGGAATGGATGAAAACTCAGGAGTCGGTGCAGTTCCAAAAAAGGCTTTTAATAGTACAAAAAACTCTACCACTGCAACCCAATACAATGAAAGAACTCTAGCTCTGGTCAGAACTTAGACCAGAGAGCCTACGCCTCCCACCAAAGAGAGAGGATCTCACTGGAGAGGAGTCCTACCCAAAAGAAGGGAAGAAAAGGCGAAGGGGCCTCAAGTCAGTCCCCTTTTATGCACCAAAGTAATCCTATCTGTGACAGGGAGGGTTGTGTCAACAAAGAACCCTAAACAGAGTGTAGAAGGGTGGTGCCATACCCTATTATAGGTATAAACAAAGGGTTATGCCAAGGACTAATCCCTTCCTCTGAGATTATCTCTTATGTAAAACACTGGAGAGAGAGGGGGCTGATATAAAGTAATACATCTTAATTTCACCGGCTTCATGTAATCTAGATGGTACCCACAAGGTCCTTCTTATTTATTATCTGCACCAGGCTGATTCTGAGTATCTTTTTCTCCATATCCAGAAAGGGTCACACTCATTCCTGCGTGAGGGCAAACTAGTATGATCCTTCCTATAATCTTAAAGATAGTCTCAACATAGCCAGGTTGGTAGTCTCCTGGTAAATTCTAACTGTCCCACACCAGGTGCAGTGGGTATAAAGAGGAGCTGTGCCCAATCTAGAAAACATAGAAGTTTTAGCAGATGTATAGTAAGTCAGAAGTTATTCAGAGTCAAGGTGACTTCTGTAACTGCCATACCCTCTATCAGTGCTTACATAGAAGAGAGATCTCATTAGAATGAACCTTGGCTTAAGAACATGTAAGTAGATTAAGCTGTGAGTGAGTAAAACAGCAAAGCTCCCAGACTAGATAAACCTGTGTGATGGCTCAGTGGGTAGGGCGTTTTCCTTTCACGCAGCCGGCCTATACCAGCCCGGGTTCATCCCCGGCATCCCATATGGTCCCCCGAGCATATCAGGAGTGATTCCTGAGTGCAGAGCCAGGAGAAACCCCCTGAGCATTGCCGGGTGTGACCCAAAAAAAAAAAAACTTAAAAAAAAACTGTCATCCAACAGTTAATTACCCCACAAGGTTTCATGGTTCTTAGGCCTGAGCAACTCTGACCGAATTACACCTCGGTTCAGCTATGGTAGGTCTTGGAATCCATGACTCTGTCTTGATGGGCAGACCCACGTATGCACTGTTTACCAATGACATCAGTAAACATATATCAATGTAGATGCAGAGGGAAAAGTCTCTGCATCCAAGGAAGGAAATTAGCTCTCTGGAGTAAAATCTCTCAAATGTGCTTTTCTCAAATGGCTATATACAAAATTCAGATCATTCTCTCTATTATCTTGTTACACAACTGCAAAAGCACTTACAGTTCAGTTGGGAAGAGATATGAAGTTGAGAGATCTGGGTTTAAACTCTGGCTCTGCTACTCACCCCACACTGTGTCTTATTTCCATCCTGTTTAGAGCACATTCATGCTTGCATCTCATGTAACAAAATTTGTTTTGTTTGATTTGGAGAGCGACCGCTGGACTAGAGTCATTACCGACTGGATCCCACAGGATGTCAAAAGATCACGTGGCCGCCCACCTACAAGATGGTCAGACTTCTTCATCAAGACCCTGAACGAACGGTTTGAGGCTCTTCGTATTCCTGAAGCAACCAGATGCCATTGGGATATACTGGCATGGATAGGGTCAAATGGAAATGTTACTGGCACTCGCTCGAGCAAATCGATGAATAACGGGATGTCAAGTGATCAAGTCAAGTGATCAAGTGATCTCATGTAACAAGTATGTATGGTAGACATTAACTTATAAAACTTTTAAGACTCCTTTTACTAATCCATAGATCATGAAGAATAAACATCTTTTTGTACCATTTCTTAAACTTATAATATTTGGTATTTATTAAGAATGACTGCTTTAAATAGTAATGTTACTGACTGAATTGTCAGAATACCTCAAATTCACATGTTGGAGCTTTAATTTCCAAAAGGATGGTGGTATTAGGATGTGGAGCCTTTGAGAAAGGGTTTAACTTTAGCATAATTTGTACAAAGGGTTCGAAAAGTGAGATCCCTATGATGAGATTAGTGCCCTCATAAAAGAGCCCAGAGTTATTGCTCTTACCAACACCTCCATGTTCCTGTCTTCTTTCTTCCTTCCTACTTTCTTTTCAACCAGACTCTCTTACATATCGTGGCTTCTGTTACAGCAAGAAGATGGCTCTAACTAGAACTCAAGTTGGCTGGAATTCTGATCATGATGAAATCAGTCTCTAGAACTATGAGAAATAATTGTTGCTTAAGTTACTCAACCTTTGTTGTTGTCATGGTAGGGCAAGCTAATTAAACAGATAGCATTTGCTGATATGCAGGTAAATGTCCTAATATTCAACAAAAAGGAAATTGTCTTGTACTTTTTACACTTGCTACCATTTAATAAGATATAATTTATTTAAGTTTTCATATACTTTATCCCTTTGACCTATAAAAATTACCTTTGATATATGCCATGTATGGACTATTACCCCATTTTACAGGGACAGCATCAATCTGAAGTTTAGAGGTCAGATAACAGAGGCCATTTTTGGTCAATTTAACTCCTCTTTTGGTAATTCTAGACTCAACCAAAGAAAACTCATGGACCCAATTTCTTGCAGTTTACTTTGGAGTAACAACAGAGAAAGATTCAGCAGGATACCATAGGACATGATATGTTCTGTAATAAAGAGTAAAACTAAATCTTTCATATTAAAATCAGACCCTAGCAACAGACTGACAGACAGACACAGACAGAGTGAGCTCTAGGGGATGTGCTCTACCTTGTGCTGCCATCATAAGATTTTGACCCACAGAATATAAAAGACAGAAGGAAGCACAGACAAAGGCAGTTGCTACCTTTTAAAAATTGTGGAGCTATTTGTAGAATCCTTTCTGTGGCTATAAAGCTTTCTTCCTTATCGCAATCCCCATCCTTTTTAGTTTGTTTGCAGTGCTCAGAGGTCACTCCTGGTGATACACAGGGGGCTATAGATAGTGCTGAGGGTCAAAGTAGGAGCCCTCCACATGCAAGGAAAGCACCTTACCCTGAACTACCTCTTGAACCCCCCATCTTAAAGTTTCCAACGCATACTTTAAATCAAAGCATAGATTGTTTCAGCCTGATATAAACTGCCCTCAACAGAACAGAGTATCTCACAGATTATTCCCACTGCACAGAAGCTAGTCTGTTCAAATGTGGGCAACCTTAATAATTATATCAGGAATGTAGAGTCTAGAGCATCCCAGCTTAGAACTGTATTGTTAGAAACCATTGTACAAATTAGTTATTTATTTGTTTGAAGAGCTTTTGTGATGGGAAACCTTTGATTTGGGGGAATAGTTAGATTGTCTGAAGTAAATAAAGGTGGATAAACCAGCAAAGTTTACTTGGGATTAAAAACATGGCTGTGAAGTAGGTTTACTTCTTACACATATACAAGTTTTAGCTCCTCAAATACACCAGACTCTATTTTCCACATCAGACCTTTAAACAATTGCTTCTATTCCTTGGAATCTTTTCATTAAAATTTAAAAAAATTAAGCTTCATTTAAAAGAAGCTTACCCCCAATCATGAACAACTATATAAGTGTGTATCTCACTGTGATTCAATTAAAAAAAAAGAAGAAAAAAGTCTCTCCCTGAACCTGCAGTGTGGTATAGGGTAAAAAAAATTGATAAACCTCAAAATAATTAAAAATGACAATAATAATATAGTATAGTTTATGAGTTATATAGAAGGAAATGACAAATAAAAGCTAACAATTATTGACTGCTTATATGTACTCAGTGTATTCTAATACTAGATCTCCACATTTTTTTCCACCACTATTTTCATTTTACAAATGGGAAGCTGAGAAGATTATGAAAATTTACCTTCCTTAGAAAGTTAGTCCAGCACGGAGACTTGAACCTAGCCCACATTTCCCCCATATAGGCAAAACTGCCTCCATGACAAACAGTTTCTAGAAATATAAACACTATGTTCTAGGCTGGCAATGCTACTGGACTAGCAGATATTCAAGATGGTTTTCATAAAATTTTGTTTTTGCTTGTTATGTCCTATAGGATTACCTTGTCATAGAAGAAAAGATGTTATTGTGGTCAAGATAGCTTTTCAATGCTCTTTCTTCTGCACTGTATCTTATAACAAACACTGAACCCCAAATAAACTAATCCATTATAGTGGTCTAACCAATACACCTATGTTGGAAATTATTCATTAAGACATACATTTTTGGGGCTGGAGAGATAAGGTACTTGCCTTGCATGTGGCCCCTCTTCAATCCCCTGACACCAGAGCACTGTCGGGAGTGATCCCTGAGCAGAGCCAGGAGTAATGTGTGATCCCAAAAGACATTTTATGTCTACCAAAAATACATGTAGATATATAAAACAAAAATAAATTATAAAACACAACTTACCCTTACTAATGTATTAATGGTTTATTTTTACTGCAACTGACAATGTAAATAATGGTGACACAGTCTTAGTAGTTACCATTCTTGCTCTATAGTAGAGCTTTTTAGAAGCATGTGCCATGACTCACAACACTGTACCCAAAAGCAGAAATCTTACAGGAAAGCTGGCTCTAAGGACTATCATTCATGCTCTGCATACTGGAGGCCTTAGATGGTCCTGACACCACATGGGTCCCTAAAGCGCCACTGTGCCCCCCCCCAACCAGAAGTAGTCCTTGAGCATCTCTAGTTGTGACCCAAAACAAAATTAAAAAACACATGATGAAACATTAAGGGAGGCAAATATGTTGAGAATTGAGGATACAGGGAGATTGTGAACCATAATCATGTGATTTGTTTGGGAACAATCTTAACGGGAATTTAAATGATTTTCTACTACTAGTATGAAGGTGTAATTAAATAGATATTCCCATCAATACTAAAAACAAAGATGCCCTTAGAGGAAAAAATATTGGTAAAAGCAAAAGTTCTATAACCTCACCCTCATTAACCCCATATGTGTAACAAGGTATAGCAACCCCAGTTGTCAGAATCTACTTCCTTTTAAAAAAGGAAAAGACTGGATGGGTAAAGTGACCGTTAGGGTGATGGGAAGGGCAAGGGGTAGAATCTAAGGATAATGGGGTTGTGATGAGTAAAACAATTCTGAGGGAAGGGCAAAGAGCAACCTTTGATTTACTGCTTAAGTACTAGTAGATAAACGAGTGATTGGACGCCTTTTTGCTAGCATGCGTAATTACCGAGTGAAAAAAGACACATCTTGATTCAGACTCTCTCTCTCTCTCTCTCTCTCTCTCTCTCTCTCTCTCTCTCTTTCCTCTTCTCAGGCTCGCTCTCTTCCTCCCTCTCCTTGATCTCCCCCCACCCCATCTCCCTCTCCCTGCCAAGTGACAAGGACAAACCTAGGTTTCAAATACACCCCAGACTCCGAATCCATTCATCACCTACTTCACCAACGCTCTCAGTGGCCAAGGCAACGTCAAGGTCCCGGAGCATCGAACACCTCTACAGCTCTCACCTCCCTCCAACTGACCCTAACCCTAGCAGGGTCCGGGTGGGGAACTGGGGACAGGCAGAAAGAGGCACCCTGCGTCATTCCACCAGAAGCCCCCCCACACCCTCCCGCCCCGACTGACTTGTTTGTTCCAGCAGAAGCCGGGAGGGCACAGCCACAACACAAGGCTCAAAAAGCTTAAAAAAAAAAAGCGGGGATGGGCGACAGTCACTAGGTCTTGGGGTGGGGACGGCAGGGTGGAGAGAGCCGCATCCTGGGGACGCCCAGCAGCTGTGTGCACTGTTTGGGGGCACCAGAGCAGCTGGAGGTGGGCGCCGCGCAGTGGCCAGGCTACAAGTTGTTGGCCGCCTGCTTTGACAGGCCACACACGCCCACCTCGACAGCCCCGCCCCGGTCCCCGGTCCCTGCCCGGGGGGGCTCTCGGACACCCCGTCTCCCGCCTCCCCTTTAATTCTGTGGCACGCCTAAGTGAGAGGACCCGGTGGCCGCCTACCTTCCGCGCCTGTGGCCACCGCTGGAAGGGGCTCACGGCGGGGGTCCAGAAGGAGACCCCCGCCGACCCCGCGGTGGAGGGGTGAGGAGCGCGGAGCCGACCGGCTCCGGAGGCGAGAAGACGGGAGAAGTCGAAACGGCAGGGGCGCGGCGAGGACAGCGAGGACGGTGCTGCAGGCAGGGGCAAGGCGGGAAGCTCCGGGAGTCTACACCCCGCCAGCAGGAAGCGCGGCCGCGTCCTTGCCTGAACGCTGCGGCCGCGAGCGGCCTGAGCCACTCCGGGCAGGGCGGCGGAGCGCCCCGGCGGCCCCGCCAGCGTCTCCGGCTGGGGGGCACATCGCGGCCATGAACGAGGCTCGCCGCCGATCGAGCCCCCCGAGCGGGCTAGGCGCGCATGTCCGCGGGCAGCCAGCCGCAGGGGCCGGGGCAGCGGGGCGCGCGGCTCGCCTCCCGTCGGGGCCATGGACCGCAGCCCGCGCCGCGCCGCGCCCGCACCGCCCGCTGGAGCCGAGGACTGCGGCGGCCTCCGGGGGCTGCGCCGCCGCCCGCCCGCCCCGCCTCGGCCCGCCCCTCCGCCCGCCCCCGGCCGCCTCGGTGGGCAGCGCCCTCCCTCGCTGGGGCCCGCGCGCCCGCGCGTGAGTCCTCGTCTATATAAGCCGGGGCCCCACTGACCTTCGCAGCCACAGGGACTGGGATGGGGACCGGGGAAGGGGCTGCGCCACTGGGGTCCCCGGTGCGTGCGGTGGGGGTGAGGGCTCTAAGCTCGGACATCTGCCTTTCCCGTCTCCCTCCCCACCCCATACTCCGTCCCCTGGGGAGGGGGTCACCTGCCGAGAAGACGCTGCCAAATGGGGCGCCTGGGGTGACCTCCGGCGAAGGAGCAGCCCGACACCCACCTCCTTGGCGGAGCTTCGCCGACCGCCATCCTCCATCTCCGCGCCACACTCTCACCACGCCTTCGGGTAGAACGGGCGTGATTCAGAACACTGGGGATCCACGTTCGGAAGCCCATGGCAACGCGGGCCAACGGTGGCGGGTGCGGGGTGACCCACGCCGGCCAGCCGCGTCGAGGCGCAGCGCGGGCTCCCCTGGGCACGCGCCTGCAGAGCCGCGGCGTCCCCAGCCTCACGGCGGAGAGGGGGGTCCCGGCATGCGGGTGCTGGGGAAAGGCCACCGCGCGCTGCTCCAGCTGATCGGATCGCGGCGCCGGGAGCCTAGCTTCCGGTCAACCCCCAACAGTGGCAAATTATGTTCCAGGGCAAAATAAATACAAAAATAAAATCTAAAAAAAGTCACCGGGGGAGGGGATTTGGAGCCCACCAAGTTGAGCTGCAGGTTGTGGCACCTGGCACGTCTGGCTGAGTGCTGTGGATGATTCGGTAGGTGGCATTCTTCCCTTGGAGTCGGGACGACAGAGACGGTGGATTAGTTAGTGATGAAGGACACCGCTCTATGATACTAGGATGGGGAAGGGACTTTGTGGTAAGGGAGAAAAAAACCGTTCCCCCCCCCCACCCCACCAAACACAAACTTGGCTTCTGCCAGGTGTCATAGCACAAGCTTTATAGAACAGACTGGTGGCTGGCTCCAAGTAGATGTGAGAACACAGACTACACACACGAACACACATTCCCAGACCCTGGAATTGCTTGCTGCAGAACAGAGAGAAATGTTCCAGCCTGTTTCAAGCCTTGCCCACATGACAGCAGGCTGACATTGGCTTCCTTTTATACAAATCAGGTTCAAATATATATGTATGTATATATATATATATGTATATATATATGTATGCATATGTGCATTTCAGGGAATCTCTCTGACTGTGTGTTTTATTCCTCACTGAAATGCGACCAATTTCTCTTACTGATGCTGACCTTCCCACCTGTTCCTCCCCTTTTCTGGGCCACACCCAGCTGGCTGGGTTACTCCAGGCGGGGCTCCGGGAACCATATGTGGTTCATTTCTTTTTCATAATTTTATTTTATTAAAGCACTGTGAATTACAAAGTTATTCATAGTTGAGTTGTTGACAATGATCACCAATGTTCCATCACAAGATGACTCCACCCGTGTCAACTTCCTTCCAACAGTGTTCCCAGGTTCCCTCTCCTACAAGCCCTCCCAGCCTACCATCATTAAAACTTCAATAATCTTTAAGATTTCAAGTGACTTACTCTGAACTTCTAGCATCTGTCTATCTTCTTTGTATTTTTTGTTGTTCATTGCTGTACCCCAAATGCCGGAAGCAGCTTTTGTTGCTTAAATGAATGAGAGCCAAAAGCATCCGGCAGCCTAGATGGCCAGACCGAAGCAGGTTCTCTCGACAGAGAGTCCTCTGCAGGTGCTTCTGTTTGAGATCAGTAGTGCCTGCCTCAACATATTTATACCCAAGGGCCACAAGCTTTTCTTATTTAAATCACCTGGAGAGCTTTCACTATTCCTGATGAATTTCTAAAAGTCCTGATATCATGGCTGAAGGTCCGGCGACCATGCTAATGACGCCAGCACGTCTCTGAGGGTGGATCCTGGCAGCATTATTGTTTTGAGTTTGATCAAGTGATTCCAGTGTGAAGTCCACTTTGAAAAATCACTGCTTTTACACAGTATTCTTAAAATATTCACTTTCACGACTTAATCTGTAACTGCATTTATTTCAAATTTATTTTAATTTGCATAGAAATCTGCCCAGTCCCTCACCTACTGGGAGTTTTGAGGCAGCAAGTTTTCATTTCCTAACAAAACTAATGAAACTTGACTTGTTCTAAGAACAAAATCTGGTCACATTACTCCCCTGCGAATCTTTGGTGCCTATATCCATAGAATAGATTTCAAATGGAATCATGGGATATACGAGACTTCCTATAATCTGGCCCCCTCACCTCTAATTCTTTACCCCTTTCAAATC
This sequence comes from Cryptotis parvus, assembly GCA_021461705.1. Classification (NCBI taxonomy): domain Eukaryota; kingdom Metazoa; phylum Chordata; class Mammalia; order Eulipotyphla; family Soricidae; genus Cryptotis; species Cryptotis parvus. Next base: position 18,725 of record JAJIBD010006397.1, on the reverse strand, counting down.
TGACTCTATTCTCTGTCCCGTGAACCTATCTGAAGTTCCATGAATTCACCTTGACATCTTAACACTTTCATGATCTTGAACCCGCTAAGCTCATTGCTAGGAAATTTTGAAGATTTCCTTGTATATTTTCCAACCCCTGTTGTACACACTTACTTGTCCATTGCAGTGCACCGAAGTAAATATTCAATAATACAGAGGAAATGAATCTTGAGGAGGTATATTAGCAATAATCTGAGGGAAAATCTTCCTTTACTTTGCTGCTTCCTACATTACACACACAGAGAGAAATATACACATAGCGTTCAACACACCTTCTATTGTATTTACAGTAATAGACGCCAATTACTCTTTACTTTCTAACAAAGTTGTGAGCATCTTACACATACTGAGTTAAATACTTATAATAATTCTACAGGGTTAATTCCCGACTTCTCCAGGCTAGAGATGAGAAAACCAAACCACCAAGATAGTAAATGACTTTCTCCAACAGCCAATAAACACAGTAGCCAAGTTTGGATCCTGGAAGTTATTGGCTTAACCGCTTGGTTCTAGGTCTCTCCTATGTGTCTTTTCTTTATAGCACACATTATGCTATACTTTTGTTTTCCTTGCCTGTATAGCACTGTGCAGCTTAAGAAAGATGCTCTGACAGAAAAGAAGTAGTCCTAGACTAGTCCAGCCATGGCTGAGTGAAACCATCTTCTTTGGGCTGAAAATGCGATGTTGTAGAAAGGGGTGGATGCCAGAAAACAAAAGTGATGACAAGGCAGTGAAGGAGTGTCATGACCATGTCTGACACAGGCAGGACGAATCCAGAATATTTTAAATAAACTATAAAGCAAAGGACTAAGAATAGCAATGTTTAACAGCTGGTAAACACCAATAGCAGACCTTTAACAGGAACTAGCCTAAGAATGGAAACCAACTCGACTTGCCAACCATGAGACTGAGTTTCAGTGAATACACTAAACTATAAAAAAACTGCTGTCTGTATCACAAGCAACACTTGTTTACTGTATGCCTGGTATGTGCCAGAGACTGGGCAGGTATGGAGATGATCAACAGGGACAGTTCTTGTAAGCCCCAATAAATGCACAGAAGGCTACTCAAAACATCTAAGTTAGCGAACTGATGGCCCACAGAATAAATTAAGGCATACTTTTCTGCACACACATACACATATTTTAAAAAACAAACAGAAACATTTGATCTCAACCTTTAAAATCAGGATATTTTAAACCAAAATATGTATACTTTTGAAAAATCAAAAAATATTGGCAACACTGGACTCGATTTCTCCAAGGCAACCATCAGCTGAAACCAAGCTATGTTTTTACATTTAATGTGCTTGGTCTGTTAGAGTGCCAGCTGTCCTATTACTGTGGGAGCACAGTTGAATCAAGTAATTAGCAAAGGAAAGGCCAGAAAGTGAAGAGGCCACAGAAGAATGTGATACAGTAACTATGGGTGTTTAAAGGAGTTTTTCAGGAAGGGAAATGCAACATTTCTTAAGTTGAAAGGGATCAATCCCTCTCCAAGGTGAGGATGAGCCTTCTTCCAAGAGTGTTTGGCTTGACCTAATTATCAAGATCAGATGGAGAACTTGCTTTCATTCTCTTTATTCAAGATCTGTCAAGAGTCTTGTTCCTCAGAGAACAAAATTCCATTTCTACAAGTAGACATTTATTTTTAAAATTTTTTAATTATTTTTATTTTATTTTTATTTTTTAAAAAATATTTTATTATATACCATGAGATATACAATTACAAGGTTGTTCATAAGATATTCATATTTGGGTTACGGTCATACAGTGTTCCAGTACCCATCTCTCCACCAGTGCCCATTTCCCACCACCAATGTCCCCGATTCCATCCCCACTCCCTTAGCCTGCCTCTAGGGCAGGTTCTTTACCCCTTTTTCTCTTTCTCTTTCTCTTTCTCTCTCTCTTCCTTCCCTTACACATTGTAGACTATAATACATACATTTAGAGGTTATCATGTGTATATTTTTGCCTTGATATAATGCTCAGTTCTAGGATATATTAGCACTTTCGACAATTATTAGCACACTATTGCCTTCTTTGTCTTACCTAACCTCCTGACTCCCACATGTTTGTGATAATTTCCACCTTTGACAAGACCTCCTGATCCAGTTTTGCCTGAACTTGAATATTGGTATCATAATCACTTGATCACTTGATCACTTGAATCCGCGTCGTTATTCATTGATTTGCTCGAGTGGACACCAGTAACATTTCCATTTGACCCTATCACGTGCCAATGTAGCCCAATGGCATCTAGTTGCTTCAGGAATATGAAGAGCCTCAAACCGTTCATTAAGGGTCTTGAGGAAGAAGTCTGACCATCTTGTAGGTGGGCGGCCACGTGATCTTTTGACATCCCATGGGATCCAGTTGGTAATGGCCCTAGTCCAGTGGTCATCTCGAAATCGAGGTTACATGTCCAGCCCAACTGATTTTCAATACCTTGGCAAACGAGACAGCATCCCTGATTCTGGAATAGCAACAGAGGTCAGAACAACGGATTCCTTCTCTCACTTGAGTGAGGCGTGATATTCCAAGCATAGCTCTTTTCGATTCCTCTCTGGGAGACCCGGATAGCATTCTCATCCTGCTTTCATAGGGCCCAGGTCTCTGAGGAATATGTTAAAGCAGGGAGAATGGTGGATCAAAGAGATGTGCCTGGAGCCGGAGGTTCTTTGTCGTTTTAACTATTTCTTCGATGCTTTTGAAGACATTCCATGCCGCTCTCTTCCTCCTATGCAGCTCAGGTTTTAGGTGGTCCATCATGTTGATTTCTCGACCTAGGTACACATAACTGCTGCATTCAGAGATGTCTGTTCCATTGAGAGTGAATGGGGCCTCTGGAACTAGTTCATTTTTCATGAACATAGTTTTGTTCAGATTCAGCTATAGACCTATCCACATTCTTGGTCGAAGTCAGCCAGCATTTGTGCCACTTGGTTAATGTTTGGTGTTATTAGAACGATGTCATCAGTGAAGCAGAGGTGGTGTAGTTGCCAACCATCTATCTTCACTCCCATTCCTTCCCATTCTAATTGTCGCATGATGTTCTCGAGGGTGGCACTGAAAGTTTTGGTGAAATGGTATCAGCCTGCCGAACCCCTCTTTTGACATCAATGATCACTTCCTTGTAGAATGGTGAGGTCCTGGTGGTGAATCTGTAATACAGCTCAGGAAGGATTTTGATGTATTGGGTTTTAATGCCCTGTTTGGCTGGGGCTTCAATGACCGCTTCAGTCTCCACGAGAATCAAAGACTGTCTTTAAATCCATGAAGCGTGAGACAGAATGACATCTTGAACTCCTACAAACTTCAATGAACTTGGTTTTTGAGTGGATATGATTGATTGTGCTGAATCCTTTTTGGAGCCAGCTTGTTCACATGGTTGTTCTTCATCTAATGTTCTGCCAATCTGTTCCAGGATGACTCAGTGAAACAGCTAGCAGATGACAGATAACAGGCAGATGGGGTGATAGTTGCCCAATATCGTGGATGTCTCCCTTTCTTGAACTGTAAAGGTGTCCTGATTCACATTCAGATTTGAAGGAAAAAATATACAACTTCAAGGATAAACAACAGCTCAGAACTTCGCAGACTCAAACCAACGTTAGGAGGCTGAAGGGCTATGTAAGATAAGTAAGCTTCAAAAGCACCAACCTTACTCAGAAAAATGGCACAATCTATGACAATAATCTCTCTCAATGTCAATATGACCTAGAAGCACCAATTAAATGACACAGAGTGGCAAAATGTGATTAAAAACTGAATTCAACATTCTACCTTACCACAAATGCATCTGAATAATCAGAGCAAACAGACTCAAAGTCAAAGGCTGGAAAACAATTCCCCAAGCAAAACACTTCTCCCAAAAGGTCAGGGTGGCCATACTAGTATCTGACAACGTAGACTTCAGGCTGTAAGGTCAGTAAGGGACAGTGAAAGCCATTTCTTAATAATTAAGATATATATATATGTATGTGTATTTCTTCCTGATATATATATACACATATATATATACACATACATACTCTCAACAAGGGGCCAGCAATAGACTTCAAAGAGGACTTTTGACAATACCATAATTATAGTTTGGAGACTTCAACTCTGCTTTATCAACTCTTACAATTGAGAATACTGAAATTCACCAAGGAAACACTGGGGCTAAAGGGAGAAGTAAAAAAGGGGGCTGGTAGATATATACAGCTTTTCACTCCCAAAATCATTTTTCTCAATGCACATGGAACATTGTCCATGTACATTGACTACACTGGTGGGGGAGGAGGAGATGTCTTTCATTGCTTCAAGGGCTAACACAAATTTAAAATGCTTCCTGCCTGCCTATGTACTAAGCTTTGCAGCATACTTGCCTTTACATATTGAAACTCACAGAACCATCCTTAGTGTTACTTTTGGGGCCGTGAAGTTTATATAGAATGGCAGCAGACTTAGTTCCCCATGTGCTCACCTTTCTATAACTGCCCTTTTAGCATCAATAGGGAAGATGGACTATGGAAAATTCCCCATATTTATGCACATGGATAATATCTACAGAGCCAACATATAGGTAGAGTCTAGATTTTCTCCCCCACCAAAAAAAAATGTTTAGTGAAGTGAGATATTTTCTCACTGAAAATATCAGTGAGATGTTAAACCACAAAACATACCTCCATAAAATCAAGAAGATAAAAATTATCGTCAACTATTTATTCAGATCATGATGCACTGAAAATAGAGGTTATCCAAACAGAGTCAAGCGAGGTAACATAGGAACTGAACAGCTCACTGCAGAACAACCAGTGGGTCATAGAAGAATCAAGAGAAATACAAAGATTCCTGGAACAAAGTGAAAATGAAGACACAAACTATAAAAACTTGTGGATACAGCAAAAGCAGTATAAAAGAGAGGAAAATTCTTAGCTCTGGCGTTCATCAGAAACTTGAGAAAAGGCTCACATAAATAACCAGGATTCACGGCTCAAAATCTTAGAAAAAAGATCAACAAAAGGAGCCCACCCAAGTAGAAAGAAGTAAATAATAAAACTTAGAGTGGAGATCAATGAGATGGAATAAAAAAAAAACAATCCAAATGATTAATGAAACGAAAAGCTGGTTCTTTAAAAATAAACAAGATCGACAAACCACTAGCAAGACTTCGTAAGGAAAGGGAAAGAGAAACCTAACAGATAGAATCAGAAATGAAAAGGGGGCATCATAACAGGAAACCACAGAAATTCAAAAGATATCAGGATTACTTCAAGAGTTTGTATGTCATGAAACAAGAGAACCTGGAAGAAATGGACAAATTCCTGAAGTCTATAGCCTCCCACAATGGAAACAAGATGACTATCAATACCTGAATAAGGTTGTCACCAGGAGAGTGAAATGGTAATTAAGAAGTCTTCACACAGGAGCTGGAGCTATAGCACAGTGCGTAGGGCGTTTGCCTTCCGCGTGGCTAACCGGGTTCAATCCCTGGTATCCCATAGGGTTCCCTGAGCACAGCCAGGAGTAATTCCCTGAGTGTAAAAGCCACCCGCAGCTTCGGGTGAGACCCAAAAGGCAAAAAAATGGTCTGCCCAAACACAAAAAGCCCAGGTCAGATGGATTCATTAGTGAATCCAAACCTTTAAAGAGGACCTACTGCCAGACCTTTTCTAGCTCTTTTAGGAAACAGAAGAAACATAAACTCTCCCAAATAGCTTCTACGAGGCACATATCACCCTGATACCCAAAGCAGTCAGAGACATCACAAAAAAAACTATAGGACAATCTCCCTGATGAATACAGATGCTAAGATCTTCAATAAAATACTAGCAAACAGAATCCAAACACTCATCAAAACGTTTATTCATCATGACCAAGTAGGATGCATCCCAGGAATGCAAGGATGATTCAACATTCGCAAGTCAATCAACATAATATACCACATAAATAAGAGAAAAAATAAAAGTCATATGATCATATCAATAGCCATAGAAAGCATTTGACAAGATCCAGCACTGTTCATGATAAAAACTCTGAAAAAATGGGAATCGAAGGAACCTTCCTCCAATATAATCAAAGCCATCTACCAAAAGCCCACAGTAAGCATCATTCTCAATGAGGAAAAACTGAAAGCCTTTCCCCTAAGATTGGGGCCAAGACAAGGATGCCCACTCTTGACACTTCTATTCAATAAGGTACTGTAATGCTTGCCATAGCAATCAGGGATGAAAAGGAAATCAAGGCTTCCAGATAGTCAAGGAAAGAAGTCAAAGTGTAACTATTTGCAGATGACATGATATTATACCTAGAAAATCCCAAATTCTCTACCAAAAAGCTCCTAGAAACAATAGATACCTATAGTAGAGTGGCAGGGTACAAAATCAATACCCAAAAGTCAATGGCTTTTCTATATACAAAATTGAAAAAAAGAAAGGGATATTAAGAAAAATGATCTCATTCACAATTGTGCAACATAAAATCAAATACCTGAGGAATTAGTTTAACTAAGAATATAAAGGACCTGTACAAAGAAAACTACAAAACGCTGCTTGAAGAAATAAACGAGGACACGAGGAAATGGAAACACATTCCCCACTCATGGATTGGGAGAATTAACATAGTTAAAATGGTAATACTCCCTAGAGTTTTACTGAATTCAGTGCAGCCCCTATAAGAACTCTACATTCTTTTGAGGAAAATGAAATGAAAAACACAGTGGAAGGCCTCCATAGCAGAATAGCTACTGAAGAAAGAATTAGTGATCTCGAAGATGAGTTCCAAAGATTCTCTACACAACACCAGAAGATGGAAATAAGACTCACAATTCGAACAGACAACAAGAGATAATTGGGAAATAACATACGGATCATTGGGGTCCCAGAAGGGGCAAGAAGAAAAACCCTGATGAAGAAGAAACTGTCAAAGCCATAATTGCTGAGAAGTTCCCAGAACACTTGCCTCAAGATCCAGGAGGCCCGTAGGATACCAGCTAAAAGAAACCCCAACAAGAATACTCCAAGACACATATTAATTGGAATGACAAAAGCTATAGATAGAGATAGAATACTGAAAGCAGCAAGATCAAAGAAGGAAATCACATACAAAGGAACATCCCTAAGATTTACAGCAGACTTCTCTGATGAAACACTCGAGCCAAAAAACAATGGTGGGATAGGAAAAGGCTGAATGAACTGCAGGCCTCACCAAGAATTCTTTACCCGGCCAGACTCACATTCAGATATGAAGGAAAGATACACAACTTCATGGATAAGCAATAAGTCCATGAGTCAGGAACTTCATGGACTCAAAACCAACTTTAAAAAGAAGGACTGAAGGGTCTACTGCAATATGACTAAATGCAAAAAGCACAACAAGCAGAAACAGAAAGATGACACAAAATCCGATGACAATAATCTCTCTCAATGTCAATGGTCTAAATGCACCAATTAAGAGACACAGAGTGACAAAATGGATTAAAAAATTGAACCCAACATTCTGCCATCTACATGAAACACATCTGAATAATCAGAACCAACACATACTCAAAGTCAAAGGTTGGAAGACCATTCTCCATGCAAACAACTCCTCCAAAAAGGCTGGTGTAGCCATGCTAGTATCAGATAATATAGTCTTCAGGCTGAAAAAGGTTAGAAGGGACAACAAAGGCCATTTCTTGTTAATTAAGGGGTATGTACACCCGGGGAAGAAATTACACTACTAAACATATATGCACCCAATGAAGGGCCAGCAAAATACATAAAACAACTGCTAAGAGACCTCAACATTAACAGTAACACAATAATAGTTGGATACTTCAACACTGCTCTATCAACTATGGATACATCAACAAGACTGAAACTCACCAAGGAAATATTGGCCCTGAAGGAAGAAATGGAAGAAAGAGAGCTAGTGGATATATACAGGGCTTTTTCATGCCAAAAAAGCTGAATACACATTTTTCTCTAGTGCACATGGAACATTCTCCAAGACAGACTACATGCTGAGCCACAAAGCATACCTCAATAAAATTAAAAAGATAGAAATTGTGTCAACTCTCTTTTCAGACCATGATGCACTGAAAATGGAAGTTAACTGTACACAGAAACAGGTAGTCAATCCAAACACCTGGAAACTGAACAGCTCACTCCTGATCAACCAATGGGTCATAGAAGAAATCAAACAGGAAATCCAAAGATTTCTGGAAACAAATGAAAATGAAGACACCAGCTATCAGAACTTGTGGGACACGGCAAAAGCCATGTTAAGAGGAAGTTTATAGCTCTGCATGCATTCATCAGGAAAAAAGAAAGGGGCCCATATAAATAACCTGACTACACAGCTGAAGACATTAGAAAAAGACCAACAAAAGGAGCCCAACCCAGGAAGAAAGAAGCATGGATAGGTTGGAATCAACCACAAGTGTGTTTGAGTCAAAGGTCAGAGGTAGGTAAAACAGAGAAGGGAATAGTGTGCTAATAATCATTTGAAATGATATTACAAGCCTATAACTGAGCCTTGAATATAGGTAAAGGGGCAAACATGATAATCTCTAAATACATGTATTGCAAGCCACAATAAGAGACAGAAGAGAGAGGGAGATATAGAGAGTAACCCGACACTCATCCTCAAATACATGATCATTTAGTATTTGATAAAGTAGCAAAAGTACCAAATGGAGCAAGGAAAGAAATGGAGATAGAGAGAGAGAAAGTGAAAGAAAAGAGATAAAAGAGCCTGCTATAGAGGCAGCATGGGGGGTAGGGGGGGAATTGGGGACATTGGTGGTGGGAAATGGGCATTGGTGGAGGGATGGGTGCTGGAATACTGTATAACTGAAAAAAACCAAGCGAACATCTTTTTTAACTTTTTATCTCATGGTGGTATAATAAAGTATTTTTTTAAAAGTGATAAATGGATTTTTTCAGATTGTTTCCTTTTTTAAATAAATTTTATTATACCACCAGAGATAAACAATTACAAAAATGTTCAGTGTTTGGGTTTCAACCACACAGTGTTCCACCACCCATCCCCTCCACCAGGTTCCCATTTCCCACCACCAATGTCCCGATTCCCTCCCTCCTCCCTAGCCTGCCTCCATGGCAGGCTCTTTATCTCTTTTCTCTCTTATCTCTCTCTCTCTCTTTCTCTTTTTCCTCTCTACTCATTGTGGATTATAATATATATACATATATATATATACATATATATATATACACTTAGAGGGTTATCATGTGAATCTTTTGCCTGTATTCAATGCTTAGTTCTATGTGGTAATTGAACTTTCGACAATTATTGGCACACTGTTCCATCCTCTGCCATGCCTAACCTCTCTCCTTGGGAAAAGAAGATGGAAGGCATCACCTTTCCCAACCTCATACTCTACTACAAAACAGTCAAAGCAGTGGTTATTAAAATAGCATGGTATTGGAATAAAAACAGATCTGTGGACCTATGGAATAGAGTTGAGTATCCTGATAACCAGCCTCAAACACATGAACAACTAATCTTCAATAAAGGAGCAAAAAGTATGAAATGGAGCAAGGAAAGCCTCTTCAACAAATGGTGCCGGGAAAACTGGGCAGCTATATGTAAAAAATTTAATTTGAACCTCTGTCTAACACCATGCACAAAAATCAGATCAAAATGGATTAAAGATCTCAATATCAGACCCAAATCCATAAAGGTACATTGAAGAAAATATAGGAAAAACTCTCCACGACATTGAAACTAAGGACATCTCCAAAGAAGAAACACCACTAACAAAACAACTAAATGATTTTGATTAATGCGAAAAATTTCTTTTTAGAAGTTCAAATAGGAATCAGTTATTTGGATAATAATAAGTACCAAGAAAAGTAGGTAAGTAAGTAATTAAGTGTATTATAAATTCTTGGTTGGGGCATGATGATTATATTCTCTCACACACAGTGCCTTTTCTTGATAAATATCAAAGTCCTCAACACATAATAATGACATGTTGTACACTGCTCTGGAGATTGTTTTCTTAGAATTGTCCTAGATTAGGGGTCATTTTATCCAGTGGTAAATATTGACTGAGTCTTTTTGCTTTCTAGAATCATGAATCTTGAGCCCCAGGAGTGCCACTTTGCTATTTTTTAATTTTTAGATTTACAGTATTTATTAATAAATGTTCCTCATGAACACAATTCCAACTCCACACCCATCACCATCATACCCATCTCCCTTATAAGATCTAGTTTAAAGGAAATGCTCTGGGCGGTAGCCATAGTACAGCATATAGGAAAATTGCATGGCATGCGGTTGACTGGCGTCAATCCCCAGCACCACATATGGTTCCTGAACCTCACCACTAATGATCTCTAAGAGCCAGAAGATAACCCTGAATAACTAAGGTGTATACCAAAGAAAAGAAGAAAATGTGCTAAGCAAACACATGAGTCTTAACATTACTCCTGGTGTAGGAGTAATGTTACACTCCTGGTGTAGCAAATGGTTTGTGGAGAGGGAGGACATATCTACATTTCAGTAACAACAGCTTTTCAGGGCTTTCAGAAATGTTCGAGAGTGAAGAGAAGAGAGAGGGAAATACAGGCACAGCAACAGGGGATAGGGGAAGGGAGAGTGAATCAGACCTAATGTCTGAAACAGATCCATTTGCACCAAGAAGTTAAATGACTTCAGTAACTGTGACAATGAATGTTAGTTCTGTTTCATTGTTACAAAAATATGGATTATTTTTAATTTTATGCTAACCAAAGTACTGATTTGAGTTTGCTCTGAATTTTTTGTTTTTGTTTTGCTTTTTGGGATGACAATGGTGATGCTCAGGGGGTTACTCCTGGCTCTGCACTCAGGAATTACTCCTGTCAGTGCTCTTGGGACCAGATGTGATGCTATCACTCCGGCCTAAGTTTGCTCCGTTTTAAAGACTTTCCCTCACAAACTTGTGCTGTTTTTATCTCACATCAATAATGCAAATTTATATAGAATCCTTCACTGCAAAGTCATTCAGCAACTGCCTGGTGTTAGATAGTCAGATAGTCCCCTAGGGATATCGTAAGTCCTTTTTTCTTTGTTTATCTTACCTGATAATATTATAGATTAGAATATCAACAATTAGAATGGGAAGGAATGGGAGTGAAGATAGATGGTCAACAACTACACCACCTCCGCTTGCTGATGACATTGTTCTAATAACACCAAACATTAGCCAAGTGGCACAAATGCTGGCTGACTTTGACCGAGAATGTGGAAAGATAGGTCTACAGCTGAATCTCAACAAAACTATGTTCATGAAAAATGAACTAGTTCCAGAGGCCCCATTCACTTCTCAATGGAACAAACATCTCTGAATGCAGCAGTTATGTGTACCTAGGTCGAGAAGTCAACATGATGAACAACCTAAAACCTGAGCTGCGCAGGAGGAAAAAGAGCGGAATGGAATGCCTTCAATAGCATTGAAAAAATAGCTAAAAAGGACAAAGAACCTCCGGCTCGGGCACATCTCTTCAACTCCACTGTTCTCCCTGCATTAACATACGCCTCAGAGACCTGGGCCCTACGGAAGCAGGATGAGAATGCTATTCGGTCTCCCAAAGAGGAATCGAAAGAGCTATGCTTGGAGTATCATTTCTCACTCAAGTGAAAGAAGGAATCAGGAGCTCCGACCTCTGTTGCCATTCCAGAGTCAGGGATGCTGTCTTGTTTGCCAAGGCATCAAAAATCAGATGGGCTGGACATGTAATGCGATTTGGAGATGGCTGCTGGACTAGAGCCGTTACCGACTGGATCCCACGGGATGTCAAAAGATCACAAGATCACGTGACCGCCCCGCCCCTTCTACAAGATGGTCAGACTTCTTTGTCAAGCGGTTTGAGGCTCTTTGTACTCCTGGAAGCAACCAGATGCCATTGGGCTACAGTGGCACGTGATAGGGTCAAATGGAAATATTACTGGCACCCGCTCTAGCAAATCGATGAATAACGGGATGTCAAGTGATCAAGTGATATTATAGGATATGATTGGGTGTTTGACCAAGGAATTATCTCTAGGTAAAGACTACCTTTGCCATGCATAGTTAGAATTCCACTCTCCAAATGAATCCCTACCCAGATATCTAAACAAATTAAACCAGAGAAAAATCCCAACTCTGACTACAGCTAAGCTGAGTTGTGGTCATTTGGACTTGCATTGTAGCCAGAACAATGGTGAGATACCTCCAAATTTATAATAGACAGTCTTTTCTGTTCTTTGGTAATGAAAGCAGAGAGCAAGAACTGTGTCTTTTTTAAATCTTCAATCTAACACAGGTTTAGTCTAAGAAGTATAAATTTTCCTCGAATAGATGACTAACATAGGCTTTTGTATACCTTTTATGGACTTGAAAATGATCCTTCAGAATTTATCACCAGGAAAAATGTCTTATGTTATTTATGTGTTCTTCATTGGAATTATAAAACCATTAAAATTAGCTCTTTTTTCCCTGATGGCCAAGCCAGAACCAAATATTACATTCAAAGCAGTAACTAGTGCTCACAACCAGAGTATTTCCTTTCTTAACTTTATTATTTCATTATGTTTGATTCTAGGATATTGCAAATTTGAAAAGGCGGTCATCATTAAATAATTGGAAATGTGGTAGCATGAAGGCCTGAGTTACAGCAGCTGATGCATAGTTTTTTTTTTAAAGTATTTTATTATACCACCGTGAGATATACAAATAAAAAGATATACAATTAAAAAGTTCATGTTTGGGTTTTGGTCATACAGTGTTTCAGCACCCGTCCCTCCACCAGTGCCCATCTCCATACAAATAAAAAAGATATACAATTAAAAGTTCATGTTTGGGTTTTGGTCATACAGTGTTTCAGCACCCGTCCCTTCACCAGTGCCCATCTCCCACCAACAACATCCCCGGTTCCCTCCCCTAACCCAGCCCTGCTCCATGGCAGGTTCTTTATTTCTTTGCCTTTTCTCTCTCTTTCTCTTTTCCTTCCCTTCTAGACTATGGATTACAGAACATACATTAAAAGGTTGTCGTGTGAATCCTTTTTGCCTCTATTTCATGCTCAGTTCTAGGTTGGCATTAGTACCCTCGACTATTATTAGCACCCTGTTCCATTTTCTGTCTTTCCTAAACTCTGACTCCCCACGTTTGTGATAATTTCCACCTTTGACAAGACCTCCCGATATATGTTTCACTTGACCTTGGATATTGGTATCATAATATGTACATATATATTTATGCCGTGTAAATAAATGCAGTCATTCTGTATCTGTCTCTCTCCTCGGCTAATTTCGCTCAACATAATCTTCTCCATGTCCATCCATTTATAGGCAAATTTTATAACTTCATTTTTCCTAACAGCTGCATAGTATTCCATTGTGTAGATGTACCAAAGCTTCTTTATCCAGTCATCGATTTTCGGGCACTCTGGTTGCTTCCAGATTCTGGCTATTGTGAATAATGCTGCTATGAACATAAAAGTAGGGATGGTGTTTCCGCTGCGTATTTTTGGTTTCCCAGAGTAGATTCCCAGGATGATGCATAGTTTTAAGGCTAGGGAATCTCCTCTCAATCATTTTGTTTTGTTTAGCTTTGGAGTCACTCCCAGATAGGTTCAGCGACCAGAAGTTTCAGGGACTTCAAGGGTCCTCAAGAAAATCATGCCCTAGTCTTTGAATTAACTCCGTAGCCCTCTCTACAACCTTTAAAACCTTCCATTTTCCCCATGAGCAACTTCTAGTAAGAACTCTCTATCAGAACTCCCAGGTAGTCCAAAAATATCATACTCATGCTTGGTCTTTATGAAGTTGATCACATTCTTCTGCTTTTTTACTTTCTTAGATGGATATACTTTGTTTCCTGCACTCCCATATGTTTATTTGTTTGGTTTGTTTTGTTCAGGGGACATGCCCATTGTTGCTCAGAGCTTCCTTTGGCTCTCCACTCAGGGATCACTCCTGGCTGAACTTGGGGAACCCTTTGGGATACTGGGATTGACCTGGTTAGCGTTGTGCAAGATAAGTACCTTCCCTACTGTAGTATCTCTTCAACTCTGCATTGCCAAATGTGAAGAAATTCCTGGATCTGAGATTCTCTAAAGAGCTGATCCCATTTTGGAATTCCACTCACTTATTGGCCTTGTGACATCAGCTCCTCACTGATGGGTATCTAAAAAGTAATGATTTTACAGATATCAGACTTTGAGTCATTATTATAGAGTGGGAGCAGTGATCTTTCTTAGTTTCCAGAGACTTAAATGGAAGCAGAAGCCACCAAAGGTGATCTTTTGAACTGTCTTTAGCAAGGTGTGTCTTTATTATTCAGCTGAAACTTTCTCAGCTATGAATTCTTGGTTCCTATTCCTTTCTCTGGCTCCCTTACACGCAGCAGCATGCACTGGAAGCAACACTGGCCATTGCACCTCTGTTTGTCCAAGATCCAAGTACTGAGTACCATGACCTGCCATGTAACTATGGATAAATCAGATTTCAGAACAAGAGAGAAGGAAATCAGAGCCTCCTACACAGTTATAATTTTCCATATCACAGTGGTATTTTTGCCAAGTTCTCACTAATTCTCAGAACAGATCTCAGAGGTTAATTCAGAATAGAAAACATTTGACCAGACCTGCACTGTACAAGGAGAAAAAGAAATGAATCATTTTAGTGAATAATATGCGAAGTTTTGATCAGCACCATTGACCAAAAACATGTAAAACCTTCATGATTTTAGTACTCTAAAGTTAACATGAGTTTGATTTATATGGCTCACTACATTTAAAAAAATTTATTATACCACCGTGAGCTATACAGTTACAAACGTGTTCATATTGGGCTTCAGTCACACAGTGTTCTAGCACCCATCCCTACCAGTGCTCATTTCCCTCCACCAATGTCCCTGCTGAGTGCAGGGCAAACGCCCCGGCTGGGCTATCACTCCTGCCCCTGACTAGTTAATTTTATTCCAACTATTAAGAGAAAGCCACACAGTTTAGGGAAAAGGCTATTTGCTCCACCCTGATCTACAGTGTAGAAAACCAGCACGGAAGAGCCTGGCAAGCTACCCATGTCGTATTTGATATGCCAAAAACCAGTAACAATTATAGACCTTATTCCCATGACCTGAACAAATGGTTTGAGTTTCTTCATGTTCCTGGAGCGAGCAGAGGTCCTTGGGCACGTGACAGGGACAAATGGAGATGTTACTGGTGCCCACTCGAGCAAATCGATGAACAATGGGAAGACAAGTGATACAAGTGAATGTCCATGATTTTCCCCCTCCCCAGCCTGCATCTATGGCAGTCAATTTTCACCTCTCTCTCTCTTTCTCTCTCTCTCTTCTTTTTTTCTTTTTTTGGGTCACACCTGCAATGCTCAGGGGTTTCTCCTGGCTCTGCACTCAGGAATTAGTCCTGGCAGTGCACAGGGGACCATATGGGATGCTGGGGATCAAACCTGGGCCTGCATAGGCCAGCCGCATGCAAGGCAAATGCCCTACCCGCTGGACTATCGCCTCCAGCCCCTCTCTCTTCCTTCTTTTACACACTGTGGCTTGCAATACATACAGTAAGAAGTTATCATGTATATCCTTTTGTATATGGCTCACTACTTAACAGATTCATACTTTAAAAAAGAAACATTCTGGGAATTATATAATAAAGTTCAGATAGTAAGTGAAGATGTACTAACTTCCTTAAAGTTATTTTCTCAAACTAGGAGGGCTATAATAAATATCTATATTTATAATTAGTGATCAAATCTCTCTCTGTTATTTTTATTTTCATTTTGGGGGGGTCATATATACAGGTACTCAAGACTCACTCCTGGCTCTGTGCCTCAAGATCACTCCCTGGCATGGTTTTTGGGGCATCATATGCAGTGCAAGAATCAAACTAGGGACAGCCACATAGCAGCCACATAACAAGCACCTTATCCCTGACCCACATCTCTGGTGCTTCTAGTGTTAATTGTCATACAAAAGTTTGATGGGTGTTATTTTAGTCCTGGATAATAGAAGCAAAATTCAGAGCTGAAGGCTAAGACTGTGCTCAGCACATAGCCTTCTTTTAGGCATTCTTAGGATGGGGCCTCTCCAGCACAGTTCATAGCTAACAGAAAAGGCACTCACCTTTGCATATATGGCTAAAGTTAGTGGAAACGAGCAGAAGTTTCTCTGCTTTTCTTGTTTACCCATCATCGCAAGTGTTCTGCTCTGATGAACAGAACAAGAATGTGCATCTGGTAGTCAATCCATGCAAAGAGCTAATCATTTTTACATAAGAAACACATGCACAAGGGAAAATTGTCCAGTGGATTGGTATTTTACCTAAACCAAACAATATCACAAAACAAAATTTCAGACAAATATGTTATCTTTTCTTAAGTATTTATTACAGACCACCCAATTTCATAATCTTCTTTCTTAAGCTTATTAGCCCTTATTATTCACTGGTTCTGTATTTTCTAATCATTATGTTATTCATGATGTCAATATTTGGAAAAATCATGGAAATTTTCTTCTTTGCCTTCCCTCAAGTTTTCATTCATTAAAAATTATTTCAGATTGTATTTGATCACATATCTAGCTTATGGTGTCTGATCCTTAAAGAAAATATAGGTTCCTTGCAATTATTTGACTTTTATATCAGAAAGCTGTTGAGGTTTTCTCATCATCTTGTGTTGTTCTGATAACAAATCAGAACATTTCTCAAAATTTAGTCACATAGTAAAAGGTGCTTTCTTTACAAGGGAAATAACTGCAGTAATCTAAAACTACAGGCATCACTTCTTAAGGGAAGCCTTTTGTACTGCTAACGGCCTCATTCACCCCGTGTTGGCATATTTTCAATATCCTTTAGTCACATCTGTTTCATGGATTTATTTGGAAAACAGAAGGGTTATGAGAGTCTGGAAGACATTGATGTTGCCACCGAACATGAATTCAATTCCTTAGTCTTTGAAACAGTCTCCCCAAGACATATTCTATGCCTTTGGTTCCATGTGGAATAACTTAGGCAATTGAAGAGGACTTCAATATTAGATCAAAAAGTATTTTTCCAGATGCCACTTTAAAAATAACAAACAGGGGTTTACAGTTTACTTTCCACTGGGGGGCAGCCTAGGGAACAATGCTTATTAACAGCTCCAGCTTCTGCTGATTCAGAACAGGAAAGTGTTCTTTTGGAATTGAAAAGGCTACTGAAAGATTTTCTAGCTACCAAATGAGTTTGACGAAGTTTGTTAAATGCCTACTCTCCTTTGTTCCCCATTCCACCACAGGCCCCATTCCTGTAATTCAGACGAAAAGTGCCAAGATACATAAAAACTTGAACTGAAAAAGGTGTTTTATTAGAAAGAAAGGGATAAATGAAATTCACCGGGAGAAAGAATGAGGAATTGCTGTACACATTTCCTTTTAAACATTTCTTCTTGGTTTCTCCTGTGGCCCTTCTCTAATTACTCTTCTTTGCATTACCACGATATTTTATTTAAGTATTCCTGGAGGAGAATGCTATCATTATACTAAGGTGGTCAGGTTACATGTGCTTTCTCTCCAGGAAACAGTAGGTTCTTTGAGGAACTAACCACATCTTCATATCTGTGGGGTTTGGGGGTGGGGAGCAGGGGGTAGGGTTTGGGCTAGACCTGATGTACTCAGGGGCTTACTCCTGACTTTGCACTCAGGGATCACTCCTGGCAAAGTGTGAGGGAACCATATGAAGTTCTTGGAATTGAACCCTGGGCCCACTGCATGCACGGCAAACACCCTATCCACTGTACAATTGCTCCAATTACTTATATCTGTAAGTTCCCCTGGTATCTTCAAGTACAGACTCTGCATGAAAAGCAGTAAGTGATGATAGTAGTAGAATGGAATGGGACAGAATGAATAAAACATGAAAAACAAGCTAAAATATAAGGATGGAAGATCAGAGACATTCAAAATCCAAAGAGATCTACAAAAATGTATTTAGAGAAAAAATTCATTCAATTTTCCAGTACAAATAATAGAGAATTAAATAGCTATTTATTTACATAAACTAATTTAGGTTCTATCATACCTACTCATAAATCACTTCTCGCTCATATAAAATTGGGTTTGCATGTGAAGGAGGAAAGAAGTAATGTTCCTGTTTGGCATTTCAGGTGATTCACAAACTACAACCCTGTCCCTAGTCCAGGTTTCCAGCTGTAAAACATGAAAGAGCAAAAGCAAAAAGTTTTAAATCCAAAGTTTAAAGTTGAAGTCTACAGCAGGTTTGGCCCCTGTGAAATTAACCCAGATTCTTTGTCGTACAGGTGAGGAAAAAATCCTGTTCCTTCCAAAGTGGCAAAAATGGCACAGTAAATATATTCTTCAAATTTTCACTCAGGAGAGCCACTGAAAACTTCAGGGTATTCTTCTTAGATTGTTCTAAAAGTATTGCTCAAAAGGAAAGTACACAAGGTTTCCTTTGACAATGAACAGGAAAATATCTAAATAATCCCTTCACATATCTAAAGGGACTGGTCTAAAAATACCTCCAAAAAATGATTAGTCTTTCTGTAAGACAGGTGTACTAGAGAAACTATCTCTCTTAATCACCAAAATTAATATTCCTTTCCCACTCACCTAATCTCATAGAATTGTACTTTCAGAAAAAAAACACCTGTCTATATCACCTGGCACAATTTAAAACATGTTAACAAGGTGGTGACAAAGAATTGAAT